>PVIH01023923.1:0-23834 GCA_004025045.1 Sigmodon hispidus
AGTCCTATGGTCCCACTGACCCAATAATGCTTGGATCAGTCTCCACTCCTGGCCAAATCCAGTTTTGTCCCCCCTCCCTCAAGAGTAAGTCTGGTGTTCCTATAGTTGGAGTGGGGTTCGAAGGGTCAGTCCAGGGTGCTTCTGATCCCAGGCTGTTCAGTGGTTGTGGTTTGCCGCTTGGGCATGTTTGGCTTTTTTTCTTGTTTGTTTGTTTAGAGACCACTAGTGAGTGAGTACATCCCCTGCTTATATCTCTGAGATTGTGATACCTCGCTCAGGAGGATATTCTCTAAATCCATCCATTTTCTAATGAACAGGATATAGGAAGAAAATTCCAAAACAGAGTACAATTTGGCATGTTTCTACTGTTTTAATTCTTAGTTTTTACAATGAAGAAAGTTCATGTTTGTTGAATATTGTGTCATACATTTAGCCTGTTATATATTTTATACATCTGTACCTTTATGAATTAAAGAAAAATAAAGAAGATATGACTACTGAGTATCCAGAGTGTTGGGCTCTTGAATCCAGGACCACCAATCTGTACAAAGGGCTGTACATTTTCTTTTATGAACCTCATGACTCCTCATTACAAGTAAAGATCCCCGAGACTCTTTCATTTCCTGACAGTTTTTAAAAATGGATTTTGAAGTGATAATTTGGTGCTGGCTGTATATGGTAAGAAGTACAACTTTGGTAGTTCCATCCCTTACTATAATTATTTGCTTTAATTATTTTTATGTACCATTTCGCACCATAAAGTTTAATCTAAATAAAGTCAAAAGGCACTATGACAACAGATTAGAGTCCATGATTCTTTCTCACAATTAGAAAAAAAGATGTACAACTAGTAACACAGATTTCCCAATGCCAGGCTGTCTGGACAGATGGCGTCTTATATTTCTTTTCTATATACAACCTAGTAATACTTTAGGTTTTTTAAAGGGTTATTTAATATTTTTATATTTATGAGTTTTTGCATGTATTTTGTATCACGTATGTACCTGGTGCACTCAGAAGGCAGAACTGGTTGCCAGATACCCTGGAAATGGAGTTAGAAATGGATGTGAGGGACTAAGTAGATGCTGGGAAGTGAACCTCTATCTTACATAAGATCAACAAGTGCTACTGAGCCATCTATCCAGCCGTATGGTAACATTTCTTTTCTTTTAAATTATTTTCTTGGTTTTACTCTCCTTGGTGTCATTTTATTATAATTAATACATTTAAAACTCATTTGTATAAAATGAATTACACAAATATTCGTTTTGAAACACATGTAGTTTGTTGACCCTCACTCCAACCAGAGAGACACAAACTGTATACTAAGAAAAATTAAAATGTTTATGAAGAATAAAGTAAGCAAAGTAGTGTTGGCAAGTGAATTCATTGAGAACCTACCATTTACTTCATATCACAACCCCTATTCTAGGTTACACATGTTTAAGAAGCCATAGCAATAACATATGTAAACACAATCACACATACTAAAAATATGCTAACAAAAATTTTGGTTTTCTCAGAACTCATGTAAGAACGACTAGGCATGATGATATATGTGTTTAATCCATGACTAGACAATCAGACATGGGTAGATCTATGAGGTATATTGGTTAGTCACAAAGAGAGCCTTACTAGAGAAGGTAGAATAGACCTGAGCAATTATACCAGATCTCCTATCACTTCTACATACACACATGTTCTCCAGAGAAATATACTACACACATATGCATCTACATATACAAACGTACACACAAAAGTTTATAAGGTAGCTGGACCAATAAAATAAATGTTGACTGGTATCTTTTCCTGTATTATTCTGTCATTTTAAGATGCAAATGAAAGGTACATGATAGATTTTTTTAAAAATATTTTAAAAGGACTTTTCATGACACTATATCTGGACATTCAAAACTGAGTGCATTTCTACTACAAGATGGTTCAGTACAGATGATCAGTGGATCAGATGGAGATGCTTACTCATGTTAGCCCTGCTACTCCACTTCTCTGTGCATCAAGTGACTGTGTTCCACTTCCCTTAGCTGGTAAATGCTTAGATAATTATTCAGTTCTAAAAAGAAAAACAAAGTAAATCCATTATGGTGCCAACTTTTCATGACCAATAATTCCTGAGCACTGCTTTATGTAAAAGGGAGCACAACTGTTTTGGGAAGGGAAGAAAGAAAAAAAAAATTAGACTTCTAGGACTGTTATGAATTCAGCACAGAGCCATGTGCTGCTGGCAAGTTTTGCTTCCAACTACATTGGAGACACACAGAAAAATTCAGATGAGTAATATTGTTGTCAGAGATGATTAAACTTTCCATACAGTGAAAATGTCAGCAATAATTCACCTTTACCCATGGAACTGGCTATGTAAGAGTCAAGGAGAGAATGCAATGGGTGTTTTTCTTATTTCAAGTGAATCGAGCTCTAAATGGTCAACATGCATACTGTGACATTATTCAGACTAAGCAGGTTTTATTTAGAAATATATATATATAAATATATGTATGTATCAATAATTAATAAAAAAAATATAGTTGAATTTGAAAGAGAGAAGGGAAGGGCATATGGTAGACTTTTAAGGGAAGACAGGGAAGGAAAAATGTAATTACATTATGATATCAAAAATTTAAAAATCAAAAACAATAAAAGTAGTAAGAAACACAAAGGGTATAAGGTATGATTAGAAACCAGGGCCTCTCCTAAATGCACACATGATTATAAAGGAGATAGGGAACCATTTAAAATATTCTGTTGATTCTGAGGTAGTAGCAATTAACTATAGAAGTTTTAAATAATAGAACTCTTTTTTTTGATGTGTGTATGTGTGTTTATGTGGCAAGTGCAATTGGATATGTATATTTACACATGTGTGGTTGCATGAGTGTATGTGACTACATGTGTATGCATGTGCCTGTAGAGACCAGACACTGACAGTGGTGTATTATGGGATTTCTTTACACACTATATACTGAGGCAATAACTTGAAAATTGAGCTCATGGATTCTGCTACTTTGTCTGGGTAGGTTGCTCTGTAGAATCTCCTACTTCAGCTTCTGTTCCACAAGGCTTACAGGTGTATACCAGGAGCCCTGGCACTTCCGTGGTACTGGCTAAATGAATGCTGGTCTTTACACTTGTGGGGCAACTGCTTCCATTGCTGATCCACCTTCAAATACTTAATAAATATGTATTTTCTATAACTGGTCCTTTATCAATCATGTAAGACATGATAATGGTGAGCTCCTGCTACACATGGTTTCTCTCTAGTCCATCCCAGTTTTTCCTATGATAAATGTTTAAAAACTTATGTCCGCATTAGTTTGTTGCTATTCCTCTGTCCAGCCAAGATTACATTTCTATCTCCACTTTAACAAAATGTAGAGAACTATCAGATAATTAGCAGAATTGTACAGTTCTTCCTTCTGAAACCCCTTCTTCAAATTTGTCAGCAAAATCTACACACATAATAAGTCTAACTCTTCTATAAGTTTCAGGAAGAGAAATATGATATTCAACTTCAACCTTTACCTTTCCATTAAAAAGAAAAAATTAAATAAATCCAGCTGTTTACCAGAGAAAATGCGGAGGCTCATCTTATTGCTTACTTTCACCCCTGGGTCATGCCAGTAGTCAAAAGGGAAACTATCGATGTGGCTCAAGATGATTTTGCTTTTCAAACTCAAATGTTTTAATAAATAACAAACAAAAATGGCCCAAGAAAAGATTGTAATATATTCTATGGCTGTTTGTACATGTTTTCTTTCACTCAGTTGGTTTTATAAGCAAGAGTTGGGGTAGACAAAAAAAGACATGTTAAATATTTACAGGTATATTTAAAGAAAAAAATTATAGACCATTTGAAAAACTGTCCTTTCTGTCTCCCATCTCTCTCAAAAAAGTTAACTATATGACAATGGCTTTTAATTAAGGTCAGTTTTAATTTTTAACTATGGATACTCATTAGAACATGCAAGACCTGGACAATTGAGTTATTTACAGAAAGTTTTTGAATACTTTGGTTTTTATCTTGAAAAACCAGAAAGAATGTCCATATGGTGGGTATATAAATTACAAATTTATTGTAGAATATCCACAATACACCTTGGGAGGAGCTGGCCATGCTGGATTAAATGTTCTAGTAGAATTTATTTCCATGGCTGTGGTACTTTCCTTCTTCACTGTCTCCCTCATTTTTAGACTGCCTGTTTCTTGCCTGCTCTATCTAACTGGCTCCTGCCAGAATAAACTTCCTGCTGTCTTGGAATCTGACCAAAATCAGGTCTAGGAACTTTGTTTATAGTAGTGTGGATGGCCAATGAGAAAATGGCCTATGTGAGAGCCAATAAAATGCTCTTGATGGGAAAGTAATCTTCAGAGAATAAATGATTGAAGAAAGATTGATCAAGCCAGAGAATCTGAGTAGGAGTCAGAGCTGATCCTAAGGTCAGCCACACATGAGCACTTGACCTCTCTGGACTTTGTGCGTTTATCTTGAAGAACACCATGAGGTTAAAGCTGGAAAATCCATTTTGGGGCAACTACTATCCAGAGCAAGTATATAGTAATGACTGACTGTTACATTCTGTAAACTATGGAAACACAAAAGACTTAAGGGTAGTTGCATTCATGCCTCAGCCATGCATGGCGGGCTACTATGCATGATGAAGATCTATGCAGAAAATAGACATGGTTTGCCTTGTTAAACAAATTTCCTCAAATAAAATTGTATCACAAGATGGAGATAGCACTGTATGGCACATCTGGCATTCTCTGCCAACTAGGTTATAGGGCTTGGTAGTACCTAACAATTGCCAGTGATTTCAGGGCGATGAGTAGGAACAGAAACTTAGTCTCTACCTGAACAGTTGTACTTAATCTTTATTCTTCTGCATTCACATCTCCTATTTTAAATGTCCTATCTTTGACTTATATTTAACACGTATATTTTATATATTTAAGTGTATGTATATTTTTATATGTACATGTATACTTTCCTAGATTCTTATCTCTAATTTAATTTCTAGAAAAAATTAGCTTATGGAGGTTCTGATGTACGAATTGAGTTAACCCCTTGATGGACTCACTTATATTGTGATGTCAAGACTGTAAAGCTTTTTTTGTAACTGATAGGACTTTATTTGAAGGAAATAGACTATAGCTTAAGACATATCCTAAGAATGTATATTGCTCTAGATTCTTTTTATATTTCTTCTTTTTGCTTCCATACTATATGAAGTAAACAGTTTCCCTCCACCCCATGGTCCCATCTCTGTTAATGGTACTATGCCCAAGTCCATGGGGTAAAATGACCATGGACAGAACCTTCTGGTACTATGAGCCAATAATATACCCTTTCTTTTCCTACATTGTCTTCTGTGGCATTTTATTACACTGATGATAAAACTGACAGACCCAACAGAATGCCAATGAGTCAGCTGAGAAGTGATGTAAAAATTCTAGGACATGGTGGACAAGATAGAAAGCTACTGAAGACAGCTCATTTTTCTATGGTAGAATTAAAATCAGGCTGTGTGTGTCTGCTTATGTGGATACATGTGTGTTCTTCTGTACACATCAGATCATTCCTTGAACAAGTACTTCCTTGTGGTTAAGAGCAATAAATAGCGTCTCATGTGACTTTGTCCTACACTGAGTTATTGCATAGTCAAGGTCTTTTGATCAATTGATTGATTGGTTGATTGATATATAGGGAGGGGAGGGGGAGAATTCCTGGGTTGAGGGAAGGTGCAGATAAAAGCCCTCATCCTCGTCTTTGCTCCCTATTACAGGAATCTCACATAAGAGCCAAACACTGCTACACCATTAGAAAGAAAATCACTTGGCTGCTCCAATCTTTTGCGTCCAATTTATGTCCAATTTGCAGACTTTCAACATTGCAACCTCACAGTTCATAAAATCAAACTCAGCCTGAGCTAAGTCTCCAGGTAATGGGTTTAGGATCACGGAAGGTGTTACCTGCAGTTCATGATGGGTAACTTTCTTGTTAACTAAAGTCCCTTTAGCTAAATGAGTTCCAGCTTTAACTCTCCCCTCTCTCTTTTTTTTGGCATGAGTTTTTGGGCTGGGGGCTGGGAAGGCGTAGAATTTTATTAGGCTGCGCGTGGAGAGCTTTTCATTGCAAAGGCAACAGGGGAAAAAATGGGATAAGCCAGTCTTTGTATAAACGGAAGGTGGTGAAAGGAAGCCTGTGTATGGGGGCGAGGGGATCAACCCTCGGGCTCCACTTGGCTATACGGGGACTCCAGGAGACAGACCAGTGCTCAGAGTGGAGCCTGGCTATTTCCGCAGGTAGCTGTGGCTCTGCAGGGAAGGCCTTGCTAGAGAAACCACAGAAGGGGGTGAAGCGGGAGGTGGGGGTTCGGTGGTGGAGGGACTCTGTAGGGGCACTTAACATCATTTGTCCAGTACTTCTCTGTTATTAACAGTGGTCTCATTTTCTCCTTCCTGCCTTAAGAGTGTTTTGATCTTTAGTCAACCATTGAAAGCAGGTCACCACCATTCCAGGTGTGTATCTCAGTCTAAGAATCAACATGTATGTAGCATCACCAATCTGTGTATTACCCACCCCCAAGATTGGAGAATCTTTTCTAGAACCATAAACAGAAATACTTCTTCCAAATTGGTGGTTCTTCCACCATCAGTCTGAGAAGTTGGATTACTTTGATACCTATGTTTTCAAAATAGTCATTTATTGTCCTGCTTAGTTTAAACTGCTCTTGAAATCCTATTTAATATGACCCTCTATCATCCACCAAGGCAAGAGCAGCCACTTATGTATATTTACATTTAAAATACTTTAAAAAACATTTTCTTTGCAAAAATCACTAGGCTGCAAGCATCTCACTTCTTATCTGTGTATACACACCTCTTGCACTTTGTGATGGCTAATCTTGGTTGTCTGTTACCTTGATGAACCCATCAAATGTATTATGAGGAAATCTCAGTTGAAGATTCACTTCCATTAGATTGACTGGTATTGTAGGAAATATAATGAAAGCTGATTGGTGTGGGAAGTCTAGTCCACTGTGGATGGTACCACCCTGAGGCAGGTGGGCCTGGGCTCTGTAAGAAAAAGAGCTGAGCTAACCAGAGGGAGTAAGCCAGGGAGTATCACTAGTCTCTAATCTCTGCTTCTTTCTGCCTCCAGATGTCTGCCTTGAGTGTCTGCCCCATGTGCTGAAACCTGTAAACTGAAATAAGCCCTTTTATCCCCAGGTTGCTTTTGATTAAGATGCTCATCACAGCAACAAAAAGCAAACTGGACCTTGTTTTTTGCGGTGTTGCTAGCCTTGCCTCCTCCGTCCACATTCAGTCTTTCCATGTTTTTGTTTGTCTGTGTTTTATGTTTTCACTTCCTGAAACTGTCATCTTTTTGTGATCTATCAGGGATTATTAACATGATTTTCAAGAAGAAAGATATTCTCTCTCTCTCCCCCCTCCTGCCCTTTCCCTCCCCCTCTCCCTGTCTCTGTCTGTCTCTCACCCCTGCTTTTCTATACTGGGAATTGAACTCAGGACTTCCCACAGGCAAGGCAGCTACTCATCACTGACTTTACATCCCAGTCCACTCTGTGCTTTCCATTTCAAGACAAAGCCTTACTAAGTTGTTCAGGTAAAACTTACACTTGTAATTCTCTCCCCCAGCATCCTTAGCATCTGAGATTATATTAAGAATCATCATTACCATCTTTAAGTACATAGTGAGTGTATGTAATTTTTACATACATTTAATCCTAATATCTGTCTATCTATCTATCTATCTATCTATATATATATATATATATATATATATATATGGCAATTTTGCTATTTTCAGCAAAGTTATTTCAAGATTGGAAAATGATGGCTTGACCATTGTGGTATTATTATTACTATTATTTACCGGAATACCACACAGGTGCAAATACACACACACACAGACACATACATGCATGCACACACACGAGTTATTTCATTTTTTAATAGAAAGATATTCCTATGATACTATGCTTTTGTGTTCTTTGAAAAAGTTTAAAGCAAGGAAAACAATCTAAAATTTTTACATTCTGCTTTTACACAGTTCTAGAAATAGTCATTACACAAGTCTGGGAAAGGACTTCCAAGAAAGATCATAGTATGCCTGGGACATGTTTAACAGAGGCTCTGATACCTCAAATTCATTAACCACATGTCGTCACATGGGAATCTATTTGATGACAGTCAAGAAGGAGCTTGATCCTTTTTTTTGGAACTTTCAGGGTGAAGCTATTTGAATCTTAAAGTGAACATGTCATTTTTGCTTCCGACTGCTGTTTCTTGTTCTCCTGCGGGGCTCAGTGGCAGGACGGACAGGACTAGTGGCTTCCTGCTTCAGGTCTGGTGAAGAAATTCCCATCATGAAAGACCCTGCTTTCTGAGTCCCAGTCTGTGAATCCCAAGGAAGAAGGACTTATGAGAAATTTCAAGCCTTCCCTTAGTCTTGTATCCTTTGAAGGCTAAATTGTTCATTCAAAACTTGGACTCCACACTCCTGCTTTCTGGTTTTTGTCAGGCACTGGAAAGAGACATTCAGCCCAATGTGGTGTTCTGAGTGGGAAAGGTGGTTAACCTGAACACCGAACACCTCTCTCTGCTGTGGGCCTCTGGGTATCTAAGGGTTTGCTTTTAAAGCCAAACATCACAGGGCATCCAACGATGAGGTCAGCCAATTACACAGTGGCAGTGGTATCTTATTTAAAAAATGATGGGGGACCTCTAGGTGTTAGGGTTTGGCAACATAACTTAGCAAAATATTTTAGTTTTTAAAATGTGGAGAACACCATGTCCCAAGGACATTTGTCTTTTAGCTGTTGTAATAATTAGAACTTAAAACTTATTGCTTCTAGTTTCTCTGAGTTCTATCTTTAGGAATAGATATTATAAAGATAAATTTCAATAGTGAAGTAATAAGACATTCAATAGTTTGAATTATTATTATTATTATTTTAGGCATGGGAACCAATAAGAAACACACAGGGGTAACAGGTGGTGACGAGGCATAACAATAATGTAGAAAGCTCAGTTGTTTCACAAAATCTAAACTTTGACTTCTGTTTGGGACTAGTTGATGCAGACAGATGGCTTTTCTCTGTGTCTGCCTAGTCCCACAGTCCCGCAGCACTTATAAAATAATCACTCAGAGGCATAATACTAACTATAAACTGTTTGGTCTATGACTCAGGCTTGTAACTAACTAGCTCTTACATCTTAAATTAAACCAGTTCTATTCATCTACGTGTTGCTGTGTTTCTTGTGGCTTTACCTGTATTCTATTATGTCTTTTTTTAAAATTTTATTTGTTTTTCGACTTTTCTATTTAAAAGTTTATTTTTAACATACCAACCACAGTTCTCCTTTCCTCCCGTCCACTCAACTCATGCCCAGCTTCACCCCAGCTCACCCTACCATATACTCCTCAAAGAGGGTAAGGTCTCCCATGAAGATTCAGCAAAGTTTAGGATATTAGGATGAGGCAGAACCCAGTCCCTCCCTCTTAGTTTGAGGAAGGTATTCCCCTGTACGGAATGGGGTTCAAAAAGCCAGTTCTTGCACTAAAGATAAATCCTGGTCCCACTGTCAGAGGCTTTACCAACTGCTCAAGCCACACAACTGTCATCCACATTCAGAGGGCCTAGTTAGGTTCCATGAAGGTTCCCCAACTGTTAATTTAGAGTCTGTGAGCTCCCATTAGACATCAGACCAGCTGTCTCTGTAGGTATCTGTTCCTAAGGTGGTTTGCACTGCTTCTCCAGCTCTGCCTTTTTTCTCCCTGTTTGTTGCTTTGAATTTCCCACTTGGCTATATCCTGTCTTGTGATAGGCCAAAGCCACTTCTTTATTAACCAATGGTAATAAAAAATATTCGGAGAAGCAGCACACTAGCCGCCTGCAGCCCCAACCTGGGAAGAAGATGCTAATTAAAGTGAAGACGCTGACTGGAAAGGAGATTGAGATTGACATTGAACCCACAGACAAGGTGGAGCGGATCGAGGAGCGTGTGGAAGAGAAAGAGGGAATCCCCTCACAACAGCAGCGCCTCATCTACAGTGGCAAACAAATGAATGATGAGAAGACAGCCGCTGATTACAAGATTCTAGGTGGCTCGGTCCTGCACCTGGTCCTGGCCCTCAGAGGCGGAGGTGCTCTTGGGCAATGATGAACCTCAGCTCCATCTTCCCTCCTTGTCCTGTTGCTCATAATGAAGCATCACATACCCTCTCGCTCTCCGGGACACCAGAACTACTGCCCCCTCCCTTGGATGCCCAGTCTTGTGTATCTACTGGTGGGAGAATGTGAGGACACCGGGGTGCAGTGTTCCTGGCCCAAATGGCCACCGCTGGCTATTGGGCTTTAGTTTGCAGCCCTGTGTGCTTTCCTTTCTTATGACTGTGTCCTTGGTTGTCAATAAAATATTTCAGGCCTGGAAAAAAAAATATTCACAGGGTTTCCAAAAAGTCCCACAGCAAGTTGCTAGCTTGCTAGGGTAGTATGTTTAGCCTTTTCAATGTCTATTTTTTTTTTATTTGTAAAGTGAGACTAACATTAGTAATATCAAATGACTAATGTAACAAAGATATTCTTGAGCACATTTTTACCTTTACTTATTTGTGAGTTGAGGATCATGTATGTAGAGGTCAGAGTACAGTTTATAGAATTGACTTCTTCCATCATTTAGATCCTGAGGATTAAATTTGGGTCATCAGCCTTAGTTCAAGTGTCTATATCCCCTGATCCATCTCACTGGCACAGAAATTATTGGTATGGCACCTATGAAGCACATTACACACTATCTTCAAAAAAAATAGTTTTGCTTAATCAAAAATGAAAGTAAAAACTATCTCCAGTTTTCTAATGAAATATTAAAAAGGAATATTTGGAAAATTAATGGGAAGGTCAATAAGAAAAATATAGCTCTATTGTGGAAAATAAATTTTACTTTCATTGATAAATTAATGTGCTGGGCTTCTAGGTTAATAACCTTAAAAATATAAAGATATCAGTGTCTGATCTATTCATTGGCTGAGCAGTCTATCATGTTTCGTCATTGATAACTGTGGAAATTGTGTGTCCTTATGTGTGTAGTTATACTGTTCTACTCACATTAAACAAAGAATCATTTGGCTCTCTTAAAAAGAAGAGGTTGTTGGGACTTTAAAGAATTAAAACATGAGCCAGTAAGAAGGCCCAGCAAACACAATCTTTATCACTAAGGTTTGACCCCAAGATCCCAAGGTGGAAGAAGAGAATCAATTCCTGAAAATAGTTCTCAGATCTCCATTGTGCCTTGGCACACATGTATTCCAGCTCCTCATATACTTATATATACTTTACACACACACACACACACACACACACACACACACACACACACACACACAGAGGGGTGGAGGGAAAGAGAGAAATAATAAAAAAATTAAAATACTGTAATAGCAGAAAATAAAAGTATAGAAGGTTTTACTGGTCAATTGTTTTGATCTGATTATTTTTAACTTCTTATAAACCCAAAGGGGTGGGATTAATACTGTAGCCAAAACAAGAAGAATAAACATCTTTCATAATAGTTAATTTGAAATTTTTTCTGCTATTTGAAACTTGCTTCCTTTCTTTAACAAAGATTTATAGTGTAGATGAATATATCTGAATTTTGACTACTTAATTGCTCAGGTTTGAAGTTGTTCTCTGCACTAGTCAACTGCATATAATATTGGGTATACAACTCTTAGTGAGGATTTTTGGTCAAAGAGACTTCTAGAATATCCTTCAATATATACCTACATAAATAGTTTAAATCAGAGAGTTGTGTATCTATTAAGGCTGCAGAACTATAGAAATACCATGTCAATTTAAATATTTAATTCTTAAACTGCAAGCATTTTTTTTTTCTCACTTGAATTTGGACATCTGATAGTCTATTTTTTTCACAGAGTTACAGAAGTTATCAACTCATGGTGAGGCATCAAAATATGCAGAAATGAAGTTTGAAAAGTGGACAAAGAGGGAGGAAGAGGTCATGACCACCCCTCTCGTCTAGGATTCATGGGAACCCCTTGTTCCAAGGTTTTGATTGAATTTTTAATTGTGTGTGATCATACTTTCGACTAAGCTTCAAAGAAGGTAGAGGAAGCTCAAGAGGGCTCTGCATTCCACCCTCTGTTCTATGTAACTTCACTTTGGTAGCTCCAATGAAATGTTACCAGAGTAGGTGCTGTTCAGGTTGGGCTAAAGGATGAGCGAAAAATCAGGAGTGGCATAGAAACAAATCAATTTGGGAAATACATTTTTGTCTTTGAACCCAATGCTTTAAAAAGTTTAGAAAGATTGTTTAGAAAAAAGTAAATGCTTTGTGAGAACCTAATTTCAGGTCTGCAACTCTCAGGAGAAAGCATGGTATGGAAATCCCAGTACTGGAGAGAGAGGATTTCCGAATCCTGAGGTCTCCTCCAACAGGCAATCTAGCAGAAACTGATTTCTAAGCTCAGGAAATTAATAAAAAATAAAATTAAGAAAAATTGAGCTGGAGAGATGGCCCAGCATTAAGAACATACATATACTGCCTTTTCAAGACTGAGCGCCTGGTTCCTGACAGCCATGTCAGGTGGTACACAAATGCCTGTGACTCTTAGCTCCCAGGGATTCAACAACTCTGACTTCCATAGACACTTAAACTTAACACACATTCAAAGGCACACACATAAACACATAATTAGAAATAATAAGATACACCTTAAAAATAAGATGAACAAATGAAGAGTACCTTTCAATGTTAACTTCTGACTTACACATTTCTGCATTGGTGATATGCACACATATCCATATACATTCACATACCACAGGCATACAGAAAACATACACATAAACACTGTAAACACACAAAAATGAGGACTAAGAGAAAAAAATACAATTCAAACTATTACAAGAATATCAGAAAAATTAAGTTTATTCTTTTTTCTGTTAACTTAATTCTTAAGTAACAAACAAAAAACAGGAAAGAACATTTATTTTTTTTTTGATTCTTACTAAGTTCAGTTCAATTTTGTTACTATTAGTAACCTGTTTTTTCTTGTAGATTTATTGTGTTCAACTTTCTAGATAAATAAATTTCTCCCACAAATATGAAATAATATTTGTATGTTTTTTAAAATTGAACATGTTATAAATGTTGATAACTTAGACAGTAGTGTTACAAAGAGAATATCCCATAAACTTTGATTAGTCTCTGTGCTTCTTTGTATCTATTTCTTAGCCAACAAATAAATCTGTGATAGTCTCCTTAAGAGATTTTATACTTATTTAATGCTTTATTACAAGCAATATGTATATATACTTATTCTTTTATTTGATCTCCACTATTTATTTATGGTTAACAAATCTGTGAACAGGTCTTAGATCTTGGCTCTTGATGTAAAATTTTCTAGACTATGCAGACAACATGAGCATTTCTGCTATCTATAGTGTACATGGCAGGCTTCTCCTTATTTAAATGCATAACTGATGCTATTCATTTAAAAGAAAAGCCTAGAATATCAGTAATTTAGACAAAAATGTGCTCAGAGAACATTCACCTGTGTTTTACCTTTTTTGAGAACATTCTACATACTAGGATATGTGTTTATTTCCAGATATGTACTAGTGTGTCAATCCACATTTTACTTATCTGTTTATGATGCTGCCCTGGGGTTAGTACTCTGTACCCATACCTGATTTGACTTAAAAATGCACTTTGAAGACTCAGCTTTGTAGGGCAAGTTGAGGACTACTCTTCTCTGTGATTCACCAGTATTATATTAAAGACTCATCAAAATTCTGTTGGGCTTCAAGATTCTTATTTAGAGTTTCTCTTTATAGCTAGCTTACAAAGCTGGGTTTTCTGTGCTGTTAATTTTTACACAGCCCAAACTTGGTAATGATTGAACTCAGAACTGGTCCAAGGTGGGTGTTGGTACCTTTTATTCCTTGGTATGATGCACAGTCAAACTCTTTCCAGTGAGAGAGACAACACAAGCCAGAGCATGACAGACGCTGCAGTGTTTTGTTGGGATGACCAGTGCATCACACAGAAGCTGAAATATTGACAGTAGTTTGTCCCAAATAGCTCCAAACTGGAAGCACTGCGATGTTCTTCAGTGACAAAGGATTAAACTGTATTACATCCACACTATCGAGTTCTGAACAAAAATAAAGAGAAACAAGCACAAGAGTTTAGATTAAACAATATCGAATGACCACGCACACACACACAAAATCAATCTGAGGGAAATGCACATATGCACTTTATGATTTTATTCATTCACTTTTTATGAAATAAATATTTTGTGCTAATAATTAAAAAGAGAATAATTGTTTAATGGAACGAAGCTTGGGAGAAGGGGAAATATGACAGTCCCTAGGTGAACTTAAAACACTCCAAGATAGAAAAGTATTGTCAAGTAAAGGGAAAGGAAACAAGATGAACAGGGCATGCCAGAAGCATCACACAGGTGTTATGTTATGCCTCTAATATGCATAACAATTTTATAAAGACTTGATAACTCATAACCTATATTTGTTTGAGTTTGTATCATCTACTGATCATTTAATAGTCTCATTTCTGGTACTGTGATTAAAATTCCCTGAGCTCCCCCCCTCTTAAAAAAAAAAAAAACCCTAAAAGATGAGGTGAGAAACAGATTTATTTCAGCTTTCAATTTCTGGTTACAGTCCATCATTGTAGAAAGATCAGGAAAGAAACTTCAAACCTTCGGTTACATCATATCTACTGTCAGAGAGAAATTAATGCAAATGTGCTTACTGCCTTACTTGCTTCTATTCAGCTCAATTTATCCACTGTTGTATAGGTCAGGATCCCCTGCCTTAAGGAATTGTACCACCCACAGTGGACTATGTCTTCCAACATCAATGAACCTAAGATGGTCTAACACACATTCCCAGAGACCAATCAATACACTGATAAAAATAAAAAACAAAACAAAACCCCTCATTGCAACACTGCAACTCTTTCTGAGTAGTTTCAGTTGTGCCAACCTACAAAGCTAACTATTAATGAATGGCATCCTTGTATTGTTGACTAACCAATGGCCACTACAATGGAATATGGGTATATAAATTTCAGTATATCCTTGTTTAAACAAATTTAGATGACTACTTATGTCAAGAACGGATTTCTATTTTTAGAGATGAATAGTTGCTCATTCTATCTTATTTGTCTTTTTTTTTTTTTTTTTTTTTTTACACTAAATTTCAGGTAAACTTCAGAAAGAAATTAACTTTGGTTGCCAAGTAAATTCTTATAGTATTTTTCTTTAATATGTCTATACAGTCATTCTGTAGATTAAAAATGATTTTGAAATAACCAACAAAATTATGAATTCCACCACTAGTCATAAATGTCCCATTATTTCTTTCACAGCAAATACTAGCCTCAATTCATGCTATATATATTCCTATAAAATTGCCTAATTTTTCAAATTCAATGTATTTCAGAAGATATGCTAAAGAAATCAGGGTATATTCAAAGGCTTAGCTCATTTTTCTGGCATGAAAGTAAATTAAATTCTGTCAGCTAATGAAGGTTAAAAGTTAATTTGTCAATGAACAGCGTCTCTACTGATCTGGGAACCTAGGAGCCCCTCACCACTTCATAAATTGAAAACAACCTGAAAGTATTGGCTTTGTAATTCCTGCACTGTAATTAGCTGGGAGAATGGCTTTTGGAAGGGGAAGAGACATAGATAGCAGTTCCACATGAAAAGAAGGAGGTCCCTTAAGAGGTCTGCTTAAATGTAGCTCAATTGTAGCCAATGTGTCAAATTGGACACAGGTCTGATAAAACCCAAAGACAACATAAATTATCTAAGACAATTAAGACACCAGCGGTCTACAAGCACTGCTGTAAAGTAAGGTAACTTGACTATGTCACTATATTCTCTGCAATGTGATATGCAATTAATTCTTCCTTAAAGGAAAGGCCGATGAAAATTTCATTATGCCGACATCTCACAATAAACCTGGATCCACCGAGTCTTTTTCTTCTTGCTTATTTAAGTCCTTATAATTAATTCTAGATTTATGTCACTTTCTGGTCAATGTTACAGTCACCTCACTAACTATTTAAGCAATTTGAAAGCTGTTGAGCTCACGGGAGCCAGGGAAACAGAGATCGCTACCACTTGTTCTAAGGGGACCGTTCTTTTGTGAGCTTTTATTTTCCTATGCTGTGGCTTTTCCTTTAGCCAAGTAATTAAATGTTATTGTCTTTGTTTTATGCACAAATCTAAGTGTAGGCTTCAGCTGGAGAGATGGGCCAGGTAATTACATTCACTCTGTAACCTACAACACCATTTTTTTTTAACCTTTTAATTCTTTTCTTGCCAAAAGTATTCTGTTGTAATTAATAAATTAAAATATTCTAGAGCCTTTTCTCCTTCTCTGCTTTCCCTCATTTATGTTGCCATTCATTATTTATCTGATATTGGCTCACCTACATGAAAACATTGCAGAATCATACATAAAATATGCGACCAAAATAACCCCCAGAAGTCCATGTAAGAAACTATTATGTCCAAAAGTGTTTAGGATCAGAATAGGAGAATAGCTATCAGCTTAGTGAAAAAAGAGCCAGCTCCAGATTCATAGGTGATGATGTCTCAAATAGGACATTGCATAATATAACATAAGTCTTCATCTGGTATGTACACATGTGTATGGCCTTCTACACTTGCACACTCTCACACACTGTATATACATACATTATATATACACATAACATACACAGCACACATAGACATAGGGAAACATTATGTGCATACACCACACACACACACACACACACACACACACACACACACACAAACACACACACACACCTCAAGTTTAACCTTACTGCCAAGACAGCCTATCTGAACCTATGCTGCAATAAATTATTTGGCAATGGCATCTTTGTACTGTCCATTTATAAAATGCTCTTGTGCCATGCTTCCTGGATTGAAGTTTATCTCACTGCTCTGTGTTTGGAGACTGTCTCAATGCTCTTCAGATTCAATGTGAAAAAGTGATCCTCCTCTCCTTTTCTGCCTCCTTAGTGTGTGTCTCATAATATAAGAACACTTTGCTGTTCTGTTTGGCCAGTGTTACAATCTGTGCATGTTTGAGACATCAATTGCCCAGTTTAGTAGATGCACAGAACCTGATTATTTTGGAAGACAGACTGATGACAGAGTCAGTTACAGGAAGATAAATAGATATAGGTTTTACATGCGCCTCTGCAAAATTTCCAGTGCATTGATATCACATACGAGTTGAGGAGGGGATACTTTTAAGAGAGAAAACAAGTATAAAATAAAATTCTGCATAACTGTACAATATTTTTTTTCTCTTTTCAGATAGCATTGGGGATAAAAGTGGGTTGATGAAACTCATCATTACTCTGGGCAACACAAAGCTTCTGTGGTCATAGCTAAAATAGTAACACACACACAACATAAGGTGTTGGAAAGAATTTATTAAACAGCTTAACTTCATTGTACTGATAAATGAGTTTTCGTTAAAAAAAAGTAAATAAAAGATTTTTTTTTCTTCATTTTAAATCTTGTTTCCTAAATGAACCAGCTGCAGTTGCCTTTGGGGATATTTTGAAGCATCAGTGTGGGAAACCATCTGTGTAGGTCCCTTTCAGACTCTCCCAGGCTCTGTCCAGGTGTTGAGATTTAAGGATGTGCCCTTCCTGACATCAGCTGCGCAGGATGGGCGCTCACTCTCACTGTCAGCACCTTGTGAACAAGAGAAGGCTCTCTTTGTGCCCTTGCTCAAGGCCCAGCAGTGTGGCTATCTCATTCTGTTTCAAATTAACATCAGTGGTAATTTCCGCTGCTTATGCTCTGTAAAAGGAACTCTATATCCTTCAACTGTTCTCTGCTTGCAGGGCACCATGGGAGGCTGTTAAGATATGCAAATTATGTTGTCTCAGTGGAGTCCCATGGGTAACCACCACCCCCCTTTTCTTTTAACAAACCAAAAAGGAAATGTTAGAGTTTTCTCTTAATACTGGAAGGGAAAGAAACTGCAATTTTAGCTTTTTCCTCGAGACTCCTTTCATCAAAGAAAATTATTTTTTTCAAGTAAGGTTAAATGCGAGAATTTTAGAATATTATGGTAGAAAATACAAGAACAGTAAAATTATTAAATAAATTTTTAAATAAATCAGAAATTTGTCATTGTCATTGTTTAGAGATTTGTCAGTTCTGCACTAGAAAATTATTATTTATTGTTAATTTACTATAATCCATTTTTTTTGCCTCAAACTGGACTTTAGGGTATTAAAAAAGTAGGTTTTTTTTTTTTTTTTGCCCTTTGCAAGGTGTCTCTCTGTGAACCTTACCACAAATAACAGAGGAGCAAGAGAAAAGAAAAAATAAACAAATATAGGATTTTTATGTGACAGTGTGGAGAATGAAGAGGATATGGCAATGTTAATAACCTGGAGGAAGACTGTAACATTTTAGGGATCACATTTGCTGTTTCCTATGTCTTCAGCAATATGGCTGCTCTTTTACCTCAAACAGCAGCAGTCAGTTTTACTTGCCTTCTCAGAGGGAAACAGATAAAGAAAAGAAAGTGACTCCTTGCTTCCACTATTTTCCAGAAATCAAAAAAGCCATGTTTTAAGACCACTATTTAAATACCCCATAACCCAAGTCTCTCTTTCTCTTCTCTTTTCTAATGATTTATTTTATTTTTATTTATGACTCTGTGGGGTTATGTGCATGTGAGTGCAGGTGCCCACAGAGGCAGAAGGATGCCTCTGATCCTCTGGAGCTGGAGTTAATTAATAAGTGGTTGTGAGCAGTGAGATATAGGAACTCAGTGCCCACTTCTCTGCAATAATAGCAAGTGCTCTTAACCACTGGCCCATTTCCCTAACCTCCTTAGTCTAAGTACTAAAGTGTGTTTAGTCATTACAGTGAACAAGAAAGTCTCACAATTGTGACTTTATAACTAAGACGATAATAGTGCCATATTTTCAATAGCATTGACTATGTGACTTAAATTACTTGAACATCTCTAAAACTGGACTTACTCTTTTCTACATTTGACAACATAATTTAGCTCATGTAATGTTACTCTGTAAGGCAGGGTGGGGTTCCAGTCACATGGTCCGTCATTGGTTCTATTCTAGGAATGCTTTTCCACTGTTTTTATTTCATTATTTAGGGAAATAGTTGAATGCTTTCACAGTCTATACAGTGTATGTATATATATATATATATATATATATATATATATATATAGTTCCATATCATAGATCTGATGAGCTGCCACTGAATTTATTCTGTTACTTTGTCATATGCTACAATAGATTGAAAGCCTCTAGTATTTATATATACAACTTGATGTATGTACTGGTAAATGGCTGTTCATACTTATAATTTTATATTTATAAATTTTATATTATATTATGTTTATATATTTATTTATACATATTTATAATTTAAATATTCCAAAGTCAAATGTATTACATAATTTAACTCTTAGTTTTCTGTCATGACTCTAACAACATTTCTTTCTACTGTCCCATCCTCTTTTATCCAACATATTGATTTTCCCAACCTGTCACCTTCTTTCCTGCATCTTCTGTTAGAATCAAGCATTTCTTTGTTGTCATTCCTGATAAAATCAAAACTGTGTAAACTAATTCACAGGAGTACTTCCTCCATTGGCCATCTTTTACCAAATGCTCATGAAACTATTATTAGTGTTATAATAAATCTTCTACTTTAAAAAGTATAATGTGAAATAAAGACTTGTGTTAACAGTATGCATGTTTTCTGTTTAAAAATTCTAAGTATGTTTCTGACTCTTTTACCTGCTCTTGGGATTTTTTTCTCCCATTGGATTGCCTTGTCTAGCCTCAATATGAGTTTTGTCTTGTCTTACTGTATCTGGTTTTGTCTTGTTTGGTTGTTGTCTTTTGGAGGACTGCTCCCTTCTGAAGGGAAATGGAGGGGAATGTGGATCTGGGGGAGAAAGGAAGTTAGGGAGCTGGGAAGAGTGGAGGTGGGGAACTATGGTCAGCATGCATCCAATGAAAAAAATTATTTTTAATAATAAAATAATATTTCTAGAGCTTTGCTAATGAGCTATCTTTGCTTGATATGTGTAACTCTGAATCCTCTCTTCCAAGGAGCTCATCCTTACAGTAGATTGAGACTGGTTCAGAAAATCACAACCAGTACAAATATAAAGAACAGCTGACAGTGGGCAGTCCAGAACCAATAGATATAGATGGAAAGCGATTCAAGTACTAGTGGTGGAACGAATTTCAGTTTATGCTTTTATTCTGATTGTATCAGAAGCTGCTCATATTTTAGAGTGAAGAAAGTAAGTACAGTATGGAAAATTCTATGTAGTGGTGAAATCAACATGAATCAATGACTACAAAGAGATACTAAATAATATCTTAAATAATGAAGAACCTGATTGTGCAGTAAAGTGACATATAACTCCCACATGCAACTGCTTCAGGAGTAGGGAGTGTTTATAGCTAGAAACATAGAGGGCAGGCAATGAAAGCACTTTCAAGTAAATCTGACCTATATGACAATTTGTAAGATTGTGTGGACTCTTTGACTCTGCTCCATTCAACATGAGATTCACACACGTTTAATTATTTCTGGGAATTAATGTTAAAAAAGCACATGCAGTTAAGCATGTGTCTAAGAACTCTTGTTACAACTCTGTTTGCCAAAACTCTTTAGGAGTTAAAATGAATGGATTCAGAC
The DNA here is from genome assembly GCA_004025045.1 of Sigmodon hispidus. Taxonomy (NCBI): domain Eukaryota; kingdom Metazoa; phylum Chordata; class Mammalia; order Rodentia; family Cricetidae; genus Sigmodon; species Sigmodon hispidus. The sequence goes on from PVIH01023923.1 coordinate 20,822, forward strand.
CTAACTTACAAGACAATCTCATGGGTACAAGATGAGAAAAACTATTACTTTGGTAAACTGAAAGAAGTAGTGCTTATGAATAATTATGAAATATAAATTTAGCATGTAAAGCATAGTTATCGATGGATGTTAAAGAATATAGTTTAAGTTCCAAGTGATTTACTTGACTGCTTCTATATGGGGAAAATCCATTTACATAAATATTAATTTTGTGGTGCACATTTTCCATTTCTAATGTTTTGAAATGGAAAAAAAAAAACACAAATACCTGAATCCTTGCTATAACTCAAGTAAACCCAGACTGGTATAGTTCCAGCAGATGTTTGCAGTTGTGGAAATGAAATGCAGAGATGAGTGTGGAGACTGATAAAGATGTAGACATTGTATGTAAACATATTCAAGGCCAAGTAGAGCCACAGATTTATGTGGGTGGACTGTAAGCTTAAAGAATTGTGCCTTATAGATTCGTTTCTCTGATTGAGATTTGCATTGTCAGTAAGGTTGTGAATGGGTCTCCTGGGACAACATTTGTTATTGGCTGGGCTGATGGATGAGGCCATTTTTGTCATTCTTCATTTATGAAGCATTTGTTTGCCTCCGTTTGCTTGTGGCAGATTGAAGCAAGTGCAGACAGGCTTCCAGATGACTAGGAAGCCCAGACATTTTGCCATCAATATGCATCTATGAAAAGCACTTCAGTGGTTCAGTGCTTCTAAAAATGCTGAAGCCTCTTCAACAATACAACTGCTACTTAATTGTCCATCTGTTCTGTTTTCATAAGATTACTGTTCCTTTGATGGATGTTGTTTAACACACACACACACACACACAAACAAAAAACAAGTAATTTACTTGGGGAACAGATTTGCCAAATCCATAACAGATACTGAACTGAATTCTCACCATAAAAAAGGATAAACTATATAAAATATATTGATTGATTGATGATTGATGTGTGTGTCTGTGCCTGCTTGATATGAGTATTTGCATATGTGTGTTTGCTCATATGTAACACAGTGTCCAAGTAGAGGTCAGAGATATATGGCTTTGGTTGTCTTTTTTTAACCAAGAGATGTGGGCTTTCAACTGAAGAGTGTGAGGGCTACATTGTAGATATATATACCCTCTCATCTCACTGGCTCTACTTTTTTGTTTTGTAAATGTGAATTTTAGTTTGTAAAAACATCTCAGTTAAATTTGATTGTGGTTTTCTTGTTATATCAAAGATAAAATGTGATACATTGGAGAGGAAAAAAAAAATGAACTTCTCTTACCCAGTACAGGGTTCACAGACTCCTGTGAACTGTAACAAAAGGCAGATTAATAAGAGAAAGGAAACATGTTTATCTAATAGAAGTCCTATGTAACATGCTCTGCTTCAGCAAAGCATATCTAAAACCCAAGAAAAACTGTAATTTTATGAATACTCAGGCAGAAGTGTGATTCAGGAAACAGAGTATGATCTAGTCCCAATAAGCAGGAAGAAAGAACATAGTTTATTTGTTCAAATTATTCTTAGTGTGTCTGTGACATTTCTGAGGCAAGACATTTCTCAGAAGAGGGCTGTCAGAGTAAAAAGGTGATAGAGTATTGTGTGTGTGTGTGTGTGTGTGTGTGTGTGTGTGTGTTTGTGTGTGTGTGTGACATTGCTATAATTTTCTCTACTTTGGAGGTAACATGTCTTATGAAATGCATATGAGAATTCTTCTTTGAGATTTGGTAGTATGTTCCTGCATTCCCAGCACCCAGGAGTTAGAGGTAGAGGATCATATATTCAAGGACAGCCTCAGAGACACAGTGAACTGAAAGTCAGCTTGGATACAGAGACCCTGTTTGGTGAATAACCCTTCTATGCTGGAGTATGGTTGGTATGCAGTTTTCTCCCACTGAAATTCATACTGAGCTAGAGCTTTTTTGTTTTTTTGTTTTTGTTTTTTTTCTTCTTTATTTATTTTGTATTTATCAAGAAAAACAGTAAAATGAATTTAAAACACTGTCTGAGCTGGAGTTCTTTAAAGCAATGTGCTTTATCAAGTGTCAGGGCCTTTAGAGGGTAACTAGATCATTGGTTAGCACCCTCATGAGTAAACAATGTTATCATGAGTTACCAAGTAAGATCCTAATGGGCATGGTCAGGTCACACAAGAATGAATATGTTACTGCACAAGCATCTTATTAGGAGACTTATTCTGCTCACATCAACCTAACATTCTTACCTACACTGCCACTGTGAAATACTATCTCCCTTCTTGAGAGCCTTGCCAGGTCTGGCCATTAATCTTGAATTTCTCTGCCTCTAGGACTGTGTTCTCTTTTCTTTATATGTCTACATTCTCAGGTGTTTTGCTACTGTAACACAAAGTAGACTAAGATAGCTGGGATACTTCTTTTTTCTCTTAAAAAATGAATGATGACACCTATTTTTAGAAAATCACTTCAGGCTAGTACTTTCTTCCAGCAAGTGCACAGGAGAATTAGAGCAGTTTCATGGATGGAGTATGAGTTTTCTGAGGAAGGTCAAGCTTGTATGGAATTCATCTTTCTAACTCCATGAGATCTTTACTAACAGAAAGAGCTTAGGATTGGGAAGTGTGTTCTATACACAGGCAACTTAAGAGTTGATTTTATTCATTTTTTAATTAATTAATTGGCTCATTGATGTCTTAACAAAACTCACATCTTAGAATGCCCCATGTGGTAAAGGGAACAAGGAACCCATCTGAAAACAGAAGCAAGGAGAATTCAAGTCAGGGTCCCGGAATCACTTTCTGGGTTGCAACTGTTGTACTGTACATCCCTCCAGGCTCATGGTAGACTGTAGGGCGCGGTTTGCCTTTGCACAACTTGCTGGAACATTCTATTGCCGCTTATGCTAATTAGGCATCGAGTAGTGACCAATCCGATGTGCTTATGCTAATTAGGCATTGAGAAAGGACCTATCCGATGCCATCCTCAAATATGTTAATGAGCCATTATTTTGGGCCAATCACCAGCCATATGCTAATGAGTATCA
>PVIH01023924.1:0-23831 GCA_004025045.1 Sigmodon hispidus
CCTCCTCCTCCTCCTCCTCCTCCTCCTCCTCCTCCTCCTCCTCCTCCTCCTCCAATGCACACACATGTTGAACGCTATGCCTGAATCACCTTGGGGCCTCTGGGCTACTTTCAGGAAGCAGAGTGTTTCTTTACAGCTCAGTCTGAGAGAGGAGAGGAGCAACAGAGATAGCTTGATATGGATTTTTGTGGTTGGAGGTGATTGGAATCCCAGCTGTTTCCCAGCCCTCTCCCCTCCCCTGTATCAGTCCTTATCCCCTTCAGAGATGAGCAGGGGGAAGGGGAACAGTAAGCTATGCTAGTCTTTCAGAGACTGGAGATGCCCCCCATGTCCAGTTTCCAGGCTGGCCAAGAGGACTGGCAATCCCTGGGGCCCTGATGAAGGTCAGCTATCTGACACCAATGATCCTGGGTAGTTTGACTATTTGCAGTACCTGTCCTGACAGACTTCCCCAAATAGCATGCTTGTGACCCGCTTTCACAAGCTAATTACGCAGTGACATTATACATGTGCTAATTCCCAGACCCCAGGTCTACAGGCTCAGTTTGAATTGGCCCCAGATGGAGTCTATGTGTCAGTGGGCTTCACACCCACCTAGGATGCTTCTTGTATCCTGGCCCAGGGACCTTGCTTTAGAGCATGACTCTCCAGCTTAGTAGCCTTGATACTCAAGAGCCCCCAGGTGATAGCAACTTCCCGGGGCTCTGAGCATTAGATATCTCTAAAAGCTATTTCTCCTCATTCTACAAAGGTGACGACCATGGGCAAAAGTGTTTCAGGCAGAAGCAAAATCCTAGGATAGCCTCATGAGCAGAAGGTGGCCTGATACATTCTGTGCAGCAGTGAAGATAAACGGACAGCAAGGGGAGTAAGCTGGGTCCCTATGGGACAGTGGGCTTTCTACTCAGTCCCTGAGAAACATGAGTCATGACAGCCACACATGGTTCACTTTGGCTCTGGAGACAATCTTTTCCCCTCCCTTAGAGACAATCTGCAAGTGAGTGTCAGGGAAATGACTGGAACAGGAGAAGAAGAAGGCAAGCCCTGGGAATGGCTGATGAGGGTGGGTCCTCTAATAGCAGTGGAGCTGGCCTGGGAAGGGGACCTTGAATGTGGTGGAGGCTGAAGGGGAGGTGAGTAAGATTCTGACTCCAGAATTCTGTGGGGTTGTGACAATATCATCTATTGAGACATCGCAAGATGTGCAGGGACCTTAAGGGTGTGGCTGAGCTACTGATTTGGAGATAAGTGGGCCCACAGTTATGGAACAACCCAGAGGCACTTTCCTGTTGCTGACATCACATAGAAAAGATTGGAAACGTGAAGTCAAATTCTTTCTCAATAATTAAGAATTAGTGTACCCTTCTTCTTTAGTGTTTCCTAAGTGCATATATTTATTGTTTTAAAGATAGATGGCCATAACTGGAATTGATAAACCTGACAATCCAAAATAAATATGTTTGACTCAAAAGGCAAAAAAAAAAAAAGCGTGCCTGTCCTCAAGGGCACAGTCATAGATAAATGCCACTATGGCAACAAAGAAGGGAAAGGTGAAGGGGGGGGGGATGGACGCCCACAGCCCTGACCTGAGATCTCCTTGCAAAAGAGATCCAGGCAGTGGGCAGAGGGTGGGAGGGAGCCAGCAAGGGCTTGAGCTCATCCTCTCTAGCTCTGTGTTCAATCTCTGAGCTGTGTTTTGTGGGCACAGCATCTGGTAATCACAGGGCAAGAGTATAGCAAAGCTCTCTGGGAGCACAGGAAGTGCCCCCAATTCCAGGAATTAGAAGAGTGTCAATTCAAGACTAAAGAGGATTTCCACAAGCCCGGAGGTGAGCAAGGCTGAGAGACAAGAGCAGGGCGGGGTGGACATTCCATCCTGAGGGAGCTGGGGGAGGAAAACACAGAGGCAGGAAAAAACGCATGGACTGCTTTGGAAATCCCGAAGAGTCAGCTTGTCTGAGCTCTGGCTGAGGACGCTGCAGTGGGATTGGAAAGTGGGGTGATGATTAGAAAGATTAAGGGGCCACTAGATATGGTTAGTTAGGTTTGAATCCTGTGTCGATTCTACAGCTCTGCCACCTGGGAGAAGTTACTGAGCCAGCCTCGATTTCCCTATTTGGACCAACATTCCACCTCTCTAGAAAGAATGAAGATCATCTTGGGTATTGCAGTTAGTATGTTTTTAGTCCCTAGCTGGGATTCTAGATAGATCCCACAGGTGAAGAATGCCTGGAATCTATAGGTAGCTTCCTGAACTGGCCAAAGAGCCGCTCCTGGATATGTTGGCCTCTCTCCCCTTCTTCTTTGGCAGCCAGGCTTCCCAGTGACAGAGCCCCAAACAAGCCTGCCATTGACCTCTAAGTGACAATTGCCTTTGGGCCCTTGTTAGCCTTCATTGGCTTTGCTTGAGGAGCCCAGAAGGAAGGGAATGTTCTCCAGAAGGGGCCTTGCATTTCCTGGGTATCCACCAAGATCTGGGGCTCTTCTCAACATCTCCATTCTATAGGTGAGAAGGGTCTGCTAGCCAGGAAGCTGCAAGGTCAGACCAAAACCCATGAAAGCCAAGTCTGCCTGCCTCCCACACCACCTGGCAGCTCTAACACCCATGCCTATTATCTCTGAACGTGCCCATCTGTGCCTGTGTATCTGGGTGCCTCTGCTGGCTCCCTCTGCTCAATATGGCCAGTGAATTCCCTGGAGGATCCTCCCTCTCCGTCCCGTCATCTGCCCTCTCTGGCCCTGGCACACATTCCCTCCAGCCAGTTCTGAAGCCATGGCTATCCTTTCCACTGGGACCCAGACAGATGACATTGGAATAATTGAAGTGTCCTTCCTATGACCTTGAGCTCTGGCAAGGCTGAATTCCCTTTGGTGATCGGGGCTGGTGACAGCTGAGTGGCAAAAGGACGAACCACATCAGATCGGGCATGGCCAGCACACCCCAGCTGCCTTTCCTCCTCAGGCAGACAGCTGGGAATACCCTCATCAAGTGACAAGGCTCAGCAGCCGCCCTCCATCCATTCAGCCAGCCAGAAACACCCCTGCGGACTGTGAGACACAGTCACTTCCTAGAGCTTCAGATGAATCCCCAGGTCACCCTTGCCAACAGATGGGACACAGCCACCCCCTCCTGCCTCTGGCAACAGCAGGGGATGTAAACAAGACTGGCAAGTTCATACAGAGCTGGAGAGGATGCACAGGGATCCCAGGGGCCCTGGGAGGCTGCATTTATAAGTACCAACTTCTCTGGGCCTTGGGCACTGATGAATACCAGTACCACCAGACGTCTACTCAGTCTGTGCCAAATGTCCCATGCATGGACTAAATCATGGGGTGGGGGCTGAATGCATAATGATGATTTGAGGCCTTCGATGGTCCAGACAACTCTGCTACTTCACACCACTCTCAGAATGCAAGTCCATCCACATATGCACACTTGTTTAGCCTTACTTCAGCTCTTACCTCCTAGCTGCCTTAGTTCACATTCTGAAGCCAACTCTGAGTAAAGTCCTGGGCTGGCTACTGGAGCTACAAACAGGAATAAACAGCATTCCCAGTTTACAGGTTAGAGGAGACCCCATTGGTGCTGAGACTTCAAGTCCAAGTACAGTAACTATTGTGTCTGAAAAGACCAAGAGGGTGTTCTGGCCCTCTGCAACTTTGCCAAGACCCCCTCCTGGGAGACTGTCTGTACACAGGCCCCACACCTAGAGTAGGTTCTGTGAATGCTCAGGGGCTGTTTGGTCTGGAGAAGAGCAAAGTCAGGATTTAGACATGGCTGAATTCTGGATCCAGATGGCCAAAACACTGTAACAGTATAGATGGCAATGTGTAGCCACCTCAGAACACAGAGCTAAGCACATCCCATTAATGGAAGCCACAGAGGAACTTTCTGAGAAGAAACTTCTAATAGACAGTTGCTACACAGAGATGTCAGAATAAGACAGAGGCAGAGAGCTTCCCATCACTGGAGATGTGCAAACAGAGTTTAGTTAATGACCTGACACGGGCAAACAGGAAGCAGTTAAGAAGACTCAGCAAGTTCTAGGTGGAAAGTAGAATCATATGGTCTCTAAGGGAATTTTACAGAGAAATCCCTAGACTTCTGGCATTCAACTCCAACCTCTTCATGCTCTACATAAGGAAACCAAGGTCCAGAGAGAGGCAAGAACAAACGCAGGGTCCCACAAAGCACTGCTGGTACCCTAAGGATGGAGCCTAGGATTCCATGCTACCAGTCTCAAATGCTCTATTTCTCCGACAGGCTCAGCCAGAAATAACATTAAGCGGCAGCAGGTCCAGAAGCAGCTTGTCCAGTGTATCCTGGGTGGTCTGACACCCGTGCTCTTTCCCAGTCCCAACCCAGGCTTAGCTGATGGATGAGCTTCTCCTTGGGTTGTGTCCGGCTCTGGCTCTCCGTCTGGTCCCCTCTTCTCACTCCAGCTCCACAGATGGATGCTCTCAGGTCTGCTGACTGAGAAGAGAATTGCACTTGACCTGGATCCAGATGTGAAACAGAGAAAAGTGGGAATGGGAGAATCCAGGCTGGATGGGGCTGATCCGTAGACCTCATACATTTTCATAACCTGGTACATAGAAAGTATCTGGTGGATTATTCAGAATATGATCATGGGCACTGGAACCCCAACATGGGAAGCTGAGTGTTCCAAGACCCAGGGCAAATTCTGAGGCCTTGGACAGAAGTCTTTGGAACCGTTCCCTTTCACTACCACTCACTGGGACCCCATCCTTGCCACCACCACCCCATTGTGCCTTCTTGGCAAACACATAGGAATGCAAAGGCAATTCAATAAAATGGTGGAGGAGCCAAAGTACATCTTCCTATTTTGTTTTCATTAAGAATACTGCAAAGATGGCAGTTTCTATCCATGCCTTTGATGTGCCACACATCATCAAATGGAGGTTGAAGCGTTTGGAGAGCAGAAAGGGCTGGCCCAATGTACTCCTGTGTCAGGACTACAATGCTGACTTCCAGTCTCCCAAACACAGACACTTCCATATTAACCCTCTTGTTGCAACCTGCATGGCTCCAGAGACTAACTTAAGTAGGATGGTGACGGAAAAAGATGGACACTCAAGTATTCATACAGAAAAACTGTGGCAGGTGGGCTGGGCTCTGGGTTGGAGACACTGTAGAAGCCCAGCATCATTATATACAGTCGAATGGGTTATTGCATACAGATGAACAAGGAGGCCAGTTTAGCTAATCTTAGGAGGCATGGTACCTGTGGGGAGTAGTCTTCAGGACATAAACATTGCAGTGGACTGGAAAGCACAATGGTGAATATTTTCTTCACACACTGTCAGTGTTCACACTCAAGCCTGAAGAAGGTTTTGCCATCTCTCCAAGCCGCACATAAAGAAGGCTTTGCCACTCCTATGGGTCTGAGGCATTGGGTGCATCCTTGACATGGGCCTGCTCATGTCAACAATACACATTCACTTCACTTTTTCACTCTCTCCTAGGCCATTTGTAATTACCTATGAGGTAAGCACCATTGCCTTTGTCTGCAGAACCAACATCAAGAGAGTCTCAATGACTTTCCAGCAACCTCCCCTCTGTGTACTAACAAGAATGCAGCGTGTGCTCATGGGGTGGCAGGCAAATGGTTCAGGAAAAGGGATTTACCATGGACTTCCAAGCCCATGAGAGGTATGTTAACAGACAGACCAAAGGTTACTATGGCTAAAGTTCGGAAGTTCCAGGAATCGAAAGAAGCATGTGCATGTGTCTCTGAGTTTGTATGAGTTCTGGCACTATTCTAAAAGACATGATTCTGTAATGATTACACCCAGGAATTACTATCTACTGCTCTTTATATATGTGAGGATGGAATCCCAGACCTTGAACATTAGGCAAGTGCTCTACCACTGAGATACACCCCTGCCAGCCCTGACAGTCATTATCCTTGAGAAGTATCTCCAGAGGATGGCCATACGGCTGGGTTTCAATGAGAACAGCCAGGCTAAAGGCACATTCACAGTCCTTCTGCTGCTGCTGTGAGTGAGGATATCAGGAGTGAGCATGGATACTGGGCAGCTAACAACCATTCCTCACTGCTTCCTCTTTTCCATGAGACCTCCAATTTTGTTCACCCACTTCTGAGCAGTGAGCCGGGGCGGGGGTGGCTGGGCCAGAGGGGCTGTACGTTACTTAGACTCAGCTAGTGGTTAATATCCCTGGCTGCATTTTTCACTTCATTGGAGAGCTTTTTCAAAATACTAGTTACTGGGTCCCTCCTTCAGAGATTAAATTGGCCTGGGCATGCAATCTGTGCACTGCTGTTGTGTTTGTCTGTTTGCTTGTTCGCTTGAGCAAGGTTGAGAGCTCTGGTCTAAGTCAGTTGTAATTGCAGTTTCTCAATGTGGTTGGGTTCAGCTTGGCATGGGATAACATTCTCTACAATGAGAGACTTGGACAGAGTGCCGCTGAGGTCTTCAGAGGGGCGGTTTGTTTTCAAAGACTAACACAATTCGAAGTTGTTACTTTTTCCAGTCTTAGGATTTTATTTAATTAAAGTATCATGATTGGTGCTGCTGCAGTCACTTTATCACCCTGAAGGTCCTGTCCTGAGTCCTGAAGGCAAATGCCAAGAGGTCAGAGGACAGTGAAACAAAACTGTGGAAGTATTCACTGGAAGCTCTGACGGTGAGCGCGCCAGCTATTGAAGCAGGCCTTTAAAGGGCTTCTCCTGTGAGATAACCTATACTTACCACTTCAACTATGTTGAACAGATTTTTCTCTGCCTCATGACCAAAGAGGTCTTCCCATGTGATTGAGGAGAAGGAACCAGAGCTCAGACAGGTAAAGCCATAAACCAAAATCACAGCTCTAGTGAGGGACAGAGCTGAGCTGGGGACTGCACACCCCTCTGCCACCATGATATAGTCCCAAGTGGTCCCTAAACTTTAGGTGGTAGAGTCTATGGAGCAGCCACAGAGGAGGCCTGGGTGGAGAGAGGCCTCTTAGTGGTACTTATCAAGTCAAGCATCCTGTGGGTGTCCCCTGCCTCTCAGCAGGGGAGTGGCAGCTGGTGTCTGCTCTGGCTGCATCAGCCATTAATTAAAACTTGACAAGAAGATTAATACGCAGGGGACAGTTTTAATTAGAGACTCCTGGAACGTTAGTGTTGGCATGGCCCTGAGAGACTATTTCTGCTAGTCCCCTACATGTATAGATGGGGAAACTGAGACCCATGAAAGAGAGGCACTTGTCTAAGATTCTTCAGGGAAGTCTGTGGTCCAGGAGTTGAGGTGTCCATGTGGCTGCCTGGCCAGGCCTTTCTCCTCTGCCCTGGGGTCCCTCACATATGAGACAGCTTTAATTAACTTATTATCCCATTCAGCTTGGCACCGATTCCCAGGGCCCCCGCAAAGGCCCACAAGGAACGTTCTCTTTTGTACAGGCTCAGCCTGGCCCCAGGGGGCTGATGGGATAAGGGCAGCATTGAGGAGCCTGGGGCAGCCGAGTTTGGCCACCTCCTGCCCAGGGATTGGCCAGTTAAGGCTATGATCCTGGGAACAGTCAGCCAGAAGCAGGCTTCTTCAACCTTGTTCACAGGGGCACAGGGGCAGAGGCCTCGGGTCTCAACTGAGAATCACCCCCCACACACACACACACACACCAATGTGAGGGCTTTGGTCCTTTTCAAATTACTTCTCTTGCTTTAAAGTAAATATGTTCCTTTTAGGGAACCCCCACATAATCCCTACATGTCTATATCCAGATCTACCTCTCCTTGAGCCCTCCTCATTCCCAGCATAGCCACTGAGAATCTGTGCTGTCAGGCCTTCTCCCTATCCACACTCAAATATGCCTGCCTGTTTCCAGTGTCCCTGGTTAGAAGCTCAGAGTAGTGGCCCTCCCAGGCAGCACTCCAATCCAAGCCAGTCAACCTCAAAAGGTGCTTGATGCCAATTGGGAAGGTAATTCACTCCCTGGGCAGGCAGATTATCAGAGGACATCCTTTCCAAGGCACATGCTCTCCCGCTACAGAAAAGCAGCATCAGGAGGAACGTGCAGCCCAGCAGCTTCATCAGAATGCCCCATCTCTTCCTGTCTTTGCACAGCTCTGCAGGCCAGGCTGTTCCAGCCTTCCCACGAGGGATCCTGCTTCTCTGTGCCTCTGAGGTCCTTCCTTCTACCAACCTTGATTTCAGTCCTCCCAGGGATTGCACCCCCAATGACTATCTCCTGTACCAGTGTCAGGGCTACATTTCTTAAGGATGACATATCGCTACCTTTATGTCAGCAGAAATAACAAAACAGCACGGCTAGAAACATGGGCTCTTCCCATCTCCACGCACAGCAGCTGTACGGACTGGAGCACCTGGCCACCACAGGCCATGCTGCTACTTCCCTATCTTCTTAAGACCATAATGATAGGATCCACCTGGCTGCTCACGAGTGCACAGTAAACAAGGCAATCTGGGCAAAGGGCTTGTAACAATACCTAAGACTAGTAGCCCCAGCGGTATAAGAGCATGTGAAACTAGGTATCTAAAGGGATCGTTCAGGCCTGAGTCCAGCTCCAGGCAAGTCAGGTTGATGCCAGAACTGGAAGAAAAAGAGGAGGGTGTTAAAAAGGCTTGCCCCAGGTCTGGTGTTTCTAGAATCTAAAGGAAGGGCTGGCTGGGCCAGGCTATTCCTAGATAGATTCCCTTGAAGAGGACAACTTAAACACAGGCCCCCAAGGTCTCTACTGTCCTATGCTAGAGTCTTGGAAGACAAAGACTCAGAATACTAGGGGGTTGCCCCAACTTTGGAATGAAGATAATATCCTCAAGTAACTATGAAGTAATAGGGTGAAGCCTGGAAAGCATAGCCCTGTGCCTGTAGCAGAATAGGCATTCAATTAACCTTTGGGGACTGAAGAAATGGCAAGGGCTAAGGGTGTATGCCTGCCTGCCTGCCTGCCTCCTAGGAACTAACAAGACGGGCTTCTCCAGGAACTACTGGAGTGTTGTTATTTTCTGTTGGCAAGGAAAGTAAAGAAAGAGAGAATGGCAGCCCCCCAAGCACAGCCTGTGTGGGAATGTTTCCTGTCTGGGTAAAGGGAACAGTCTCAAATGTCCATATTACAGGACATAGGAACATGTGGCACCTCAACTGCAATAAAGAAGCAAAGTAGAGTTGTAGTTCCAAGCAGAGCCTTCAGAGTGGGTCTGATTCAGGTACCACTCTGCTTCTCCACTTGCTAAACAAGCTGAGCAGAGCAAGTCACTTCGCCTTGTCTTAGTTTTGTCATCCACAAAATGGGGATAGCAATCATGCTGACCTCATAAGGCATGCAAAGAAATTCCACTTCCGTGAACTTTCCAGCCTATATAAATAATCAAGACATAGTATTGTTACAAGAGAATAGTAGTCCTTAAGAAGATAACTCGGGTCTTTAATTTCCAAAGTCCACTTCTTAACCCTGCCACATATAGCTGACAACCAGTATAATTTAGTGGAAACACAGTTAGTGCTCAGTAATGCTAAGATCTTGGAAAGTCAATCCTTGTAAAACTCTTAAACTCTTGAAAAATGGTTCTTCCAGCCACCTTATTATTCAAATGAACAAAGTAAGGCTCACCAAGCAGAAGGGTTACCTCTAAGCAAAGCTTATGAGCACATCATCAGTTAGGCCTACAACCGAGGCCTTCTGACAAGCCTCCTCCCGCCCCAACAAAGTTGCTCGTTCTATGGAATTGCTTCTAAGTGAAAGAGATTTCTCCCAGAATCTCCACAGCTTATAGCCTCTTTGTCAGCCTCCCATGGCCTTCCCTGGCCTTGCCCCAGGCCACACCTAGCTGGCCGCTGTGACTGGCCTGGCCTGGCCTCTGCCTGCCTCCCCAGCTCCTCAAGAGCCTGGGCCGGGTGGTCCTTAATTGCTTCCTGTCCTCACAGGCTCTGTTTGTTTGCTCTGCTGCAGCTTCCTCACACCCCAGCACACCGGAGGTGCTGCCCAGCAGTGTGGGGCTCCTGGGGCCCAGCCCCCAGCTAGTTCTCAGATGTTGGGCCAGCCCTCCCCAGACCTACCATCTGGAGCCCAGGAACCCAGTGAAACCCTGGAGACACCCCCTTTCAGCCTCTCCCTTAGCTTCAGCCTCTCCCTTAGCTTCCGCCTCCCCCCTTACTCCCCCTTATCCCCCCCAGCAGCTGGTCCTGCCCTCAGCTTGGGGGGGGGTGCAAAAAAGTCAACAGGTGGCAGTCCAGAGTGAAGCCCTGATAGCCTTGAGCTGAAGTGGACCAAGATTCCCCTTCCCTTAGGCCACCCTATTACCAGCTGTAGGCCAGTGAAACTCAAGCAGTTATGTTCAAATAACACTTCATTTCTCTGAGACTAAGATTTAAAAAAAAAACCCAATGTAATAAAAAAAAAATAGACCTTGGGTTCAAACTGGTCACTCCATGTTTGATATCAAAGTAACATTTTTAACATGTTCTTGGCTTACATTTTCTTCCCTGCAAAATGGGGCTAATACACTTTACCAAACATTTGTGAGTTTGAATGAATCAGTGAGCATATTGCTACCTGGGAGCCATGGACTGAGGGAAGATGAAACGCCTGGTTTATCTGGGATGAGGTGGTAACACTAGAGGTGTTCACTGAACATTTGTTCCTGGGGATCATCTCTGAAGATTCCTTTGAATCTCTAGCTGACTGCATAGGCCACTGTATTTATTCCTAACTCAAACAGCCTGTTTCCACAGATCTGCTCCAGATGCTTCTATAGGAGCCTTTCTGGCCTCGTGTCACTTAGCACCTGTGTATCCCTTTCCTCCACATTTGAGTCCATAGCTTCTTCTGCCATTTCAGGTCTTCTCCACTGTAGCCCTTTTACGAATAAATCCGCCACGTCTTTTCTGAGCTTGCTGCCCACATCAGACACAAGATTATGCCTTCTTCCTCTGTCTAGGGACATGATGTCATGTACCTCCCTGGCCCACCACACCCTATGAATCCATTCCTCAGGATTCTGTTTTACCTAGAAGCTTCTACTTCACAACTGGGCAAAGGCTCAGACTAGGTGACCAAGGATAGCAGCTGGCTTTGCAAGGGATGCTGTTCTCTGGGAACAGAGGGGTTCTGGCCATGTAGCACTTGGCTTCTAACTCCTGAGCTGTTTCCTTCCCTCCCAGCCTCTGAGTTTTAGGCTGAGAGACAGGAGAAACACAGGCCTGGACTCCTTGCAGCTGACTCTGGCTGCAGGCTGAAGAGGAGTTATGTATGCATTGGGGAGTCCGAGGATTGGAGCAGGGGGTGCGGAGAGCTGGGCCACCAGCCGCCCTGCCCTGAGTCTTTCGCGGCTGGGGAGGCGCCACAGCCGGCTGGGGGTTGCACGTGGGGGAGACGACAGTGCTCTGGCCTTAGGGCCTCCGCCGCAGGCTCGCGCTGCCCCTCCCAGGCCTGAGGAGAGTGCAGTCAGCAAAATTCCGAACGCCCCGCTGTGGGCCGTGTTTATCCTGCCGCCCGCCCGCCAGCTTCTCGCAGCAGCGCAGCCCAAGGCCGAGGCCCCGCCACAGTGACACGCGGGGACATGCAATCCCGGAGTCCCAGCAGCTCCGGGGCTGTGGCAGCTGCTGGGCCCTGAAGCGGTGCGGATTGAGAATGCTGGTGCCCGCAGCTGCAGAGCTGAAGGCTGCTGGGCCCGGGCCCCTGACCAGAGGCACCAGACAAAGCTCCCAGAGCAGAGGGGACAGTGGTGGCAGAAGGGCTTGTGTGTGCCTGAAGCAGAGCTTGGGAAACAAAATTAAAGGGTAGACGCCCACAGAACACCTAGCCCTGCAATCCTCACAAAGCACCCACCATAGTAGTTGGCTGACCTGAGAAAGGGCCCTCCTGTCTCCCTGGCCTGCATTTCTCCAGTTGTCCTAGGAGGAGCAAATTGAAGAAGGTGGGATCACAAGAAGCCAAGAGTATGTGCCCCCCACCAAGGGGACAGCTGCCACTCAGCTCCAGCTGTCTGTTCTCTGTGAATGAGAGCACGGATTACTAGGTCCTCAGAGGTTTTTTTTAAAGTTATAAATCTGGATGTTTATGTAAAAATCTCCTGAATTTTAAATGATGAGAGCTAATTTCTTCATCATGCAGGCGCCGTGTGAGCCAAAGAAAACACTTTGAAGGTTTTAAGTGGCCCATAAGGTGACTGTTTATGGCGGTCTCTAAGTCCCACGTGGGCTCTGACAATGGCCACATGTGGAGCTCTACCATCATTCTGACTCAAGTCCAAACCTCACCCAAATGTCACACCCTCGCAGAGCCAACAGGAGGAGGCTGCTTTGCCCTGGTATTCGGACCCTGAGAACATAGACCATGGTTCAAGACACCACCAAACTTATGATGGCCTTACCCCCCACACACACACACAGACACTCATAGAGAGAGACAGAGAGACATAAATACACAGAGATAGAGGGAAGGGAATAGGAGAGAGGGATGAGAGAGAAAGACTCTTAAGGCCTATCACATCCAGTGATGGCCTTTTTCTCACTATTACATGGACTAAAAGAGGCAGTGCCCCAAAGGCATGTCACTCTACAACTGTCTCCTTATTCTGGTACTGAAATTCCTGGGCCACCACCCCAGGCCTAATGGGGAGGTGAAGGAGGGGAAGGGGGCAGATTATCTTGGTGTGTGCTGAGAACGGGCCTTCCCTGAGACCTCCCAATCCCCACTCTTTCCCACTCCACAGCCCACGAAGACCAGCCAAGCATGACAAGGGTTAATTGGATACCCCCAGCTGGAATCATAGAAATCATAAGGCTGGAACGGACCTCAGAGGTCATCCACCAGGGGTAGAAGAGAGATTTTAATTACCCAATTCAGCTGGCTTGGAAGTACCTCATCCCTCAGCTCTAGCCCAAGTTGGGGAGGAGCCAAGGCCTGGAAGGGGCCTCTAGGCCTGGAACCTCTCTGAAGGGTAGATTCTGACCAGGCTGGTCACATTCCTTACACAACCCCTCCCCCAGTCCCAGCAGAGCCTAGCTTTGGGATGAACACACAGCTCTTGGCTGAATAACAGGCAGGACTACTGGGAACAGGAGAGACTGTATCAGGATGTTAGACAAGGAATCAAGTGGCCAGGACTTCAGGATGAGCCTTACTCATGGTCACTAGCTATGAACAGGCTACGCTACACCTCACTTTTCACACCACCTTGGGTGCCTCCTTCCATGGTCCCAAGAACATTCATGTCAGCTGCCTGGGTTCCCACTCTAGAAGTTTCTGAGCCCCTTCACACTGCCTACTCTAGCCTGTGCTACACAGGCATCTGCACTCCATTCTTGAGAAACCTTCTCCCCTCATCATTTGGGTAGGAGTGGAGAAAACTAATCTGATTATAGCCAGAAGATTCAAAGTCAGACACCAAAAAGGATTTCCTGAAGCTTGAACTTGTTACAGAAGCAGAAAGCTACACGAACTCTGGAGTCTCTTGAAGTCTGAAGAACAGAAAGCTCCCCGGGGAATTGAGAAGTATAATAGCATAAGGGCTGGGCATGGACAGGCTGGGTGACATTTCCATCCGGATCCTTAGGCCCAGAACTTAGCATGTGGGGGATAGGGCTCCCAGGATTAAGGACAGTAGCAACCCAGCCAATTTCCTAATTTTCACTGTTAAGGTCAAGGATGTTAGCGGGGGAGGGGCAGGACTGTCTTATGGTGGAAGCTCATGAGTGCCATGGCCTCTGTTCAGAAGCCACCCCCAAGGTGGAACCTAGCTGAGGCACACAGAGCCAGACCCTCCCTCCACAGGCAGAGAAATGAATTTCTCTTGGGAAACCTCCAGATCACTTTAACGGGAATTCTGAGTTCCCTCCCTCTCTTCGCTAGGAGTCCTGAGGGTTCACTAACACTTCTAGTGACATCTTCTGTGTGCAAGTTCCCACTGGCTGCTGGCCCAACCTGTGTCATTGCAACCCAACCCTTTTCCCACAGCTGAACTGTGTGTCTATCCCAGGCCAGGAACCCAAGCTTGCTCATACTGGAAGTCCCTCTTTATATCAGTCCTCCCTCCTTCCTGCTGTTGGACCTCATTCTTTTTGTTTTCCTTTTTCCATGGCCCAATGTGGAAATGAAGTTCTCTTTGGTCCCTGAAATGGAACAAAGCATGGATTTTAAAACGAGCCTGTGGTTCAGGAGGTAATCACAGGGCCCTGCCACCTCCATTCCCCACCACGGCCAGCCTTGCCAATTCCCTCACGAGAAATGGCCCAGGCTGTGGGGATTAGAGGGAAAGAGCTAGAAGCAGGCTGGCTGAGCAGGAAGACAGAAAAGGGAAGGGGGAAAAGAGGGAGGGCCAGGCCAGGGCGGCCTTTGGGTTAAGTCAGATAATAACCCTAAACCACCTGCCGCGTGAGCTGAGTATAAATCACTAATCGGTTTGGGACTTCACATAGGCTAATGAATTTCACTATCCAAGGCAGTCTCTCCAGAGCCACACCCCCTGGCAGGTGGCCAAGCATGGAGTTTCTGGGGCCTGGCACAGGGGCAGCTTGTGGGATCCTCCAGCCTGCCCCTCCTAGTCCTCTTCACTGCATGGAGGTCTAAGAACTTAGGAAAGACGGTGAGATGCAGGGCTTTGGACAGCTGTGGGCTCTGGGGACTTGGCCTTCTCTGAGTATGATGTTTACTCATTTGTAAAAGGGGCCTATACAACTTGCCTTGTGGAGCTGAGACTAATAACAGCGCAAAGAAAAGGTGCCTAACCTACTGCTTGGCATGTAGTGTGTACCCAGTCAATTAGGCACAACATTGTCTGCCTCTCATGTTATGGAGAGAAGGGTCCAGCAATATATGAAGGGCTAATCAAAATGGCCAGGGCAAGATTGAAGGGCTGGGTGTGGCTCAGGGATCCTCTGACTTGCCCAGCCTGCTCAAGGCCCTGGATTCTAGACTAAGTACCACAAATAAATCAAGATGGGCATGTGAACCTAGGGGCTGCAGCTTCCTGGCTGCCAGGGCAAGCTGCTAATGTCAGCAGATCCCACTACTCTCTGCCTGTGAGTCAGAGGGAGCACAGTCAAGTACCACATAGACAGATCTGTCCTCTCCTAGAGCACCGACTGGCCTAAGGACAGCAGGCTATTCTTCATGCAACTCAGGGCTGTGCAGGAAAGGACTCCATGCCCTGGCTCCTGGAGGCAGAGCCATCTTCGTGTCTACATGCAGATGACCCTGATTCTCAGGGTCCTTGGCCATAGCTCTACTAACTGCCTTACCCTTGCACCTCCCCATCCACCACTCCCCAGCCACATACACACTCAGGAAAACTTCTGCAGAGCTGCAGCATGGATGGAGTTGGAAGAAATTAAAGATGCTGGAGTCCTGGACAGGTGAGAACAAGATGCCTCTGTGGGTGAAGAAGCTTGCCATCAAGCTCCACCCCCTGAGGCTGGTCCCTGGGACCTACGTGGTGGAAAGGGAAAGCCAGCTCCCACAAGCTGTCCCCTAACCTCCACCACACACCATAGCACATGTGCACCTGGATATGCACATGTATGTACACACACACACACACAAACACACACATACACACAGATGCAATTTTTAAGAAGAAAATAAACTGGAAACAAGGGAGGCGATGTATAGTCTAAGAAGGACATCCTTGAAGGTGTTCCAGGCAAACCTACACTTTCTGATGGGACCTTGAGCCAGGACCACAATGGCAGGGTGGTTGTATAACTGGAGATGCTTTGGAAACTGTGCTGGACACTAATCCCCCCTGTCCCCCACAATGGTGGTTCTGAACACTTTGAAATCATTTTCCAACCTCCAGTTAAGTATATTCGAATGGTGCCTATCTGCTCTGATGCACTGAAATTCTGGGTACTTACGACCTTACCAGTAAGCCCATGCTCCTTTCTGTCCTTTATCTCATCGGTCTTCTGGCTCTGCACTCACACATTCTTCAGCAAGACTGAACAGTGGCATCCTCACATCCTTCCTGGGGCTGGAAAAGGGACTGCATACTTGCTCTGTTCCTTCCTCTCTTCCTGGCCTCAATGTCCACTTAGACAGTAGAAAAGGTTGGACTCACCATTTTCAAAAGGTCCTCCCAAGGTGAAGGTCATTCTTCTAGGTAAAGTCAATCTCCAAGACTGATCTTAGTGGATAAGATTACAATTGAAAATATCTCCTGGAAGATAGGGCCAAGGATTATAACCCTAATTTATGGAGGTTCTGGCTGTGGCTTACAGATCAACTGTTTGGGCTTAAGCAAGTTGTCTTCTTTCTCTGAGCTCAGTCTTGCCATCCATAACATGGGCGTAGAGTTAGCAGGAATCCTACATTAGATGTTCGCTCTGTCTTTATAAATTGGGTAGCTGGTTCCGAGCAGGTTAAGCCCAGTTTTGCTCAGCCCCAACTTTCAAGAGCCTCACCTCCTTCTTCCTGTGATTTTCCTAACAGGTGACAAGATGAAATTCTCACATTACCCTCAGTGTTGATGGGTATATTCTAGGCCCACCACAGGTTCCCTGTGGCAGTATAGGTCGGTCTAAACCAGAAGGAGGTGGAGGTCATATGTGATTCTCCAGCCAGGGAGATGGGTCCCCTAAATGGAATTTTCACTATCACAAAGAAGAGAGGTCAAAAGAGGAGATGGTGATGCCAGACACCTGCTACCTCAGTCCTCTGGGTCTGCTGCCAAGGAATTCTGTGATTTGGTGGCTTCAACAGCACACTAGCTCCTCACAGCTCTGGTAGTTGGGATGTCTAGGATCACAGTGCTGGCAGACGGGTGTCTGATGAGAACCTGCTTCTTGGTTTGGTAGTGGTACTTTTTTCTCTTCGTGTGGTGGAAAGCAAGCTCTCCAGGCCCTTTTCTCTTTTTAGTAGATTATCTTTTATTTGTTCTTTGATAACTCATACAGTGGTTTTTGTAACCCACTGAATTCAATTAATGCTGCCCGATGGAATGTTGGATGGTCTAGCTGGCTTGATCGTACGCAGGGCTTGTATAGCAACAGTGAGCTCATGAGTGCAATGTCAAAAAGACAGCATGTCACAACACTCCCTCCATCTTGCAGCTCTTACGTTCTTTCTGCCCCCTCTTCCAAAATGTTTCATGAGCTTTGAGGGCTTTGATATCAATGTGCTACTTATAGCTGAGTACTCAATAATCATTTTTTTCTCAGTTCTAAGTCCCCTCATTAACTGCTGTCTACTTCAGAGAAGCTTCTCTGGCTAAGAGCAGCAATAACCTATGGGTATAGGCATAAACAATTTAAAGGCGGCTGGACAACATGTCTGACACAACAGCAGTAACATCACCTGAGGGCCTGTGACTTCTGAGCCATAGAATTTGACCAGCTTTACACTATCAGGCATGAATTCTCTCCTATAGAACAGGCCCCAAATCCAATCCAAAAACTGTTCTCGCCGTAACCTTCATGCCGCTATTGTACCAGTGGATATGTCTTGCCTGGCAGGTTGGCATTATAGCATGCAGTGTGCCTCTGGCTAATATCATCCATAGCTTTTCTCCTTCTATGACCTGCAAAGCACCTTTCAATATTATGAAAGCTAGCCAGCCAGGAGAGAGGATGCTTTTAAGTCAGCTTCAGCTTGATTTCTCTATGTCCTGCAACCGAGGTGAGCTTGTGTCTTCAGCCATAGTGTTAAAACATGGGGTTTTGTTGTCTTAATTGTGAACAAAAATCTACAGTAAAACTGTTGGGATCTCCATAATTTAATCAAATCAACAATTAAGATTAACTATCATAAGTCCAGCCCTAATCAACATGACACCCAAACATATTTCATGGTCATCTCACAATGCAAAATGTGTTCAGTCTCCTAGAGTCCACATGGTCTTAACAGTTCTATCATTGCACAGAAATTCAAAAGTCTCCCAAGGCAAACATTGAGCTGTGAGCACTTATATGGTTTTCAGAGTTTTATACTTCCAAGACACAGTGGCATAGAGAAAACCTTCCCATTCCAAAACAGATGAATGGGAGAACAGAAAGGCAAGAGTAGACCAAAGCAAGCCTGAAACTGGCAAATTCTGTAGCTCCATGCCCAGCACCTGAGGCACACTAGAGTAGCCAGCCAGATGTGGGCTTCAGACATCTGAGCAGCCCAGTCCTCTGACCTTGCCCTCTACAGCCCACCTGGCTCTCTCTTGGCTGGCTCTGTGGTTACCTACAGCTCTATCCTCCACAAACGGTCCACATTCCAAGTATCTCCATGGGACTGTAGGTTGCTTTGTACTGCTTCACTTTGATAGCCTCACACATCACTTTCTCAGGGGCAGCCTCCAGAAAACCTGACTCTGCTAATCATTGCTCTTCTCTAAAACCTAGCTTGCCAGCCTCCAGGACCTCCATGACTCTTACATTTTACATGGTTGCAATCCCAGCGTCATAGGAATGATGTTAGGATCTGGAGCCAGTGCAGAGAGTCAGTTTTGAGGCCATGTGATAACAGAGAACCTAAAACCCTCTTCCCCAGGAAGTCTTTCAAATATATTTACCCCTTTATACTCTGGAGCCTATGATGGGTGTGGTGTCAGGCCAGTTCCTGAAATTCCCTCCTGACTCCAAACTTTCCTTAGCTCCAACTCTCAGGGGCTTTTCTGAACAAACTGTACAATTCCCCACCGTTCTTCTTTGCTGTTTTTGCTTCTGATTCTGTGAACCCAGATAAAAGCAGCTAGCAATTACCACTCTGATGTCCGGGTGAGTCCTGCCTGTATGTTTTCCTCCACTATATTAACTAACTTTAAATTCAAATTTTTCCCCCACTATCCTCACTTTCTAGATGGGAAGCCAGATCTCAGAGTTAAGCGGACTGTTAAAAGCCTGGCAGCCTGGAGATGGCAAAAATCTGGACTTGAAACTAAAACTATGCAAAGAAAATCAGGACCAGGACAAGATGTACACAAGTTGATCAGCAAAATGTGAAACGCATGGTTGCTAATCCAATTCCTGAGCCAGCCCTTGCTCCCATTTGAAGACTAAGGCACTCAGTCTTCACAGTCCAGGTTTCATCCATACTCCACTCTTCTGAACTCCTACCAGAATCACCCAGTGAATTCTGATTATAGTTCTTCTCTGGTCTACTTCTCCTGAGTTTCCCAAATCCCTCCCACAAACCGTTTCCAATTTTCTGTGTTAGCCAGACTTTTTTGTTGCTATGACAAAACACCAAAGGAAACAATTTAAGAGGGGGTAGGATTTATTTTGGCTCATGGTTCTAGAAGTTTCAGTTCACTGTGGTAAGAGGGGCATTGCAAAACAGGACAGTTGACGTCATTGTAGAGACAGAGGATGCCTGTGGTGGCAGTGCCTTCCTCTTCCCCTTGTATTCCACCTGGACCTCCAGCCAAGGGATAGCACCCCTAACATTCAGGGTGGTCCTTCCCCTCAGTTAATTTTGGGCTTTACTAACTTCCTAAGTGCCTCTCCAGTCAATCAAGTTCACACCTTCCAAAGGCCCCGCCTCTACACGACATCACACTGGAATTCAGGTTTCTACATAGGGATCTGGGGAGGTGTATAATCAGTACATCGTCCACACCTTCCTTTCACCTCCATTTCTTGAGATCCAGGAAAACCCATGCTGAGAAGTGTCATCCACTGCAATACTCCATAGTTCGGAAGAAGAAACTGAGACCAGGGAGACAGGAAGATTTGGTAGCCCCCTTTCTCTGCTGCAAGGAGTGTTGGCATTCACAGGAGACTCCTGTGGTCAAGTCCTGGCACGCAGTAGCTGAGGGAGACCACAGAAAAGGGTGATAAGACGTCGGAATATATTTTCCCATTAGCTCCACTTCTTAGATGAGAATATGCCGGCTAGTCTTATGGCAACTTGAAATAA
The DNA here is from genome assembly GCA_004025045.1 of Sigmodon hispidus. Classification (NCBI taxonomy): domain Eukaryota; kingdom Metazoa; phylum Chordata; class Mammalia; order Rodentia; family Cricetidae; genus Sigmodon; species Sigmodon hispidus. The sequence continues at coordinate 19,833 of PVIH01023924.1, forward strand.
GCTAGGGTCATCTGAGAGAAGGAGACCTCAATTAAGAAAATGCCCCCATAAGATCAGGCTGTAGGCAAGCCTGTAGGGGATTTTCTTAATTAGTAATTGATGGGGAGGGACCAGTCTATTGTGGGTGGTGTTATTCCTGGGCTGGTGGTCCTAGGTTCTATAAGAACGCAGGCTGAGCAAGCCAGTAAGCAGCACCCCTCCATGGCCTCTGCATCACCTCCTGCTTCCAGGTTCCCGTTCCTTTGATGATGAACAGTGATATGGAAGTAAAAGCCAAATGAACCCTTTCCTCCCAAAGTCGCTTTGGTCACGGTGTTTCACCACAGCAATAGTAACCCTGACTAAGACGGGAAGCCAGGGCTCAGAGTTAAATGGACTTCCCAAACCCTGGCAGCCCGGATATAGCAAAACTCTCAACTTGACTAAAACTGTCTCCCACCAAAGTCTCTCCTCCAAGCTTCTCTGTTCCATCCTAGGTTTCTTTCTCTGTTGTTTCTTTCTACCTCCCTGTTGCTTGTAAGCTGCTACTGTGCTACACCACAAGTGGACCTGACAGGGCTCTGAGGCTCTCAGAGTTCTGATCCCTGTCCTCAGGGGGAAGAAGGAAAAAAGAATGCTGAATGGCATGGAGAGATGTTTACAGCACACTGATGCAGGGAAATTCAGGGGACAAAACAGACTAGGCGCAAGAAGACATGTCCACATGTGAGTTAGAAGTGCCCAATGGGACTCTTCAGCAAGTGATGGCAAGTCAGAACCTCTGTGAGATGTCCGCTCATCCCTCTGAGGATAGCAAGCAATGGGAGATGTGGAGAAAAGAGAGTCCCTCTCCACTGTTGCGGGGTCTTATAGAATATATATACCATGTTCAGTGTTTTCTTTGTTATTATAATTCAAAACAACAGAATGACTACCTATGAACTCTTGTGTAAGAAGGGAGAGATATACGTGGCAGAGAGAGACAAAGAGAGATAGAGAAAGAGATAGACAGACAGAGGAACAGAGAGAAAAACAGAGAAAGACAGGGAGGGAGGCCGCCAAGAAGAAATTTAACAAAACATCTCTAGTGTTTTCCCTGCTTGTGAGAAGCTAGGGTCGATTTTCCTGGTAATACATTTCTAATCTTCTACAGACAGTATCATGTTCATCATTTCCCTTCTCCCCCTAAATATCTGAGGAGGAGAAAAAAGAGATGAGGCAGAAAAGAAAAAGAAATCAATCTAGAAATAGAAGATTGGAAGATAAACAGAAATTTCATCTGGCTGTGCCTCCTATCCATTCCGTGGCTGTGGACAAGCCACGCACAATCTGTGAGTGGCAAAGCCCTCACCTGAGAGGTGAGTGCAGCCTTCCCAGCCTTGTCTTCATGGTGGAGACAGCTGTTCTTTCGGTTCCTCAAAAGAGTGCCAGATGCGAGAGGAGAGAGAGCTGGGATATGCAATGCCCTGCCAGCCTTGGCTCTACTAGAACACTTTCACCTGTCCAGTTAAGAGAAAGAAAAACACGTGGTTGCCATCTTTTTGTAGCCTCAGTTTCTCAGTCTAGAAAATGGGAATGATGTATATACAAATCAGACCCTTCCATCCAGCATGAAACTGATGAGGGGCGTTTAAGTCTGAATTGCTGTGAAGAGACACCATGATCATAGCAATTCTTATAAAAGAAAGCATATAATTAATTAACGGTGGCTCACTTGCAGTTTCAGAGGTTCAGTCCATTATGATCATGACAGGGAGCATGGCAGTATGGCAGGCAGATATGGTTCCGGAGCTGAGAGTGCTACATCTTGTATGCAACAGGAAGTCAACTGAGTGTTACACTGAGGGAGGCTTGAGCAAAAGACCTCAAAGCCCACCCCAACAGTGACATACTTCCTCCAACAAGGCCACACCTCCTAATAGTAACACTCCCTTTGGGTGCCATTTTCTTTCAAACCATCACAAGGCATGTGTGTGAAGCTCCTGGGCAAGGTCTGCCTGGTCAGCCAACAGTCTCCCTTGCTGAGGACAAGCTCCCTCTCAGCCTCACCATCACTGAAACAGCACAGGGCTGGAAAAAGTCTCAGGGACTCTTCTTGGCTAACAGAGTCTAGAACTTTAGGGGTATCATCCTGCCCCTCCTAGGTGCCTGGTGTGAACCCTGCTGGCTTCTGCCTGCATAGCCCGGCTTGCTTCCTCTACCCTCTTTCTTCCTCCTACTCCTAGGTTGTTCTTCTCTCTGTCTTCCTCCATGGCTGGACCTTGCTGGCTCTTGGTCTTTGGATCTTATACTGTCACTGCGTTCTCTTTCCCTCTGCTTCTCCTATGAGGTTCACGGTGATTTGAAGAAGGGGGCAAAAGCCAGCTGCTCTGGATTGCTCACCGCACAAGCATGATTGCAGTAAGGAAGCTAGAAGGGTACGCTCTCACATAGGAACTCAGTATCTGACACCTACTAAGGAGTGGCCGTGAGCATGAGGATGAAAAATGCAAAGACAGTTTAGCTTTCTCCAAAGAACTTTCTCCAAGTCAGCCAGGGATATGGTGACCAATCACATGCCCACTGATGTCACTAGGAAGTTCATGGCAGACAGGATATTTCAGCTGGGCCAACCAGTCACTGATTCACAGCCCTTCTTGACACATGCCTTTGGCAAAAGAGGCCAACACAAACCAGGAAGCCTGTGTCAGGCAAGGTTGGGATTGGCTATGGTGCTCAAGGCTATTCATAGAGAGCAGAAACCTCTATTCCAAGCAAACACAGACCAAAGAGTGGATGAACTTCCCTCTGGGACCCAGATGCAGGGACTGGCTACTGTGTCCTCCCCTTCAATTCTAGGCCCAACTATGAGCATCCTAGTGCTGGCCCTAGTACTTTGTAGAAGGGCTTTGGACTTTTCTCTGAGATCAGTGCTTGAGAAAGGAGCTACTGGTGTGACCTCACATCCTGTCCTTAGGCCCTGATGATGTTGGCCAGGGGAACTCCTCTTCCTCCCTGGTATATGTCAGTGCCAGGAGGGCAGGCATGCTTGCCTTTGGCTCACTGTTCTATCCACCAGGGAGAGGAAGGCAGTGATATAATTGCCCACTTCCTTTTCCTGGGCAGGGTAGACAAGGACATGCAAAGAAGCCCTTGGACTTCATGCTGTCCCTGGCATGTATCTTGGAGGAACTAGGTTTCTCCTGATGGTTCTACCAGGCCCAATGGGTAAGGAACAAGAGAACTTCCCATAATGCCCATAGAGTGCTATCAACCACACACTGTGATCCCTGGTCATTTATACAGTAGCAGGCTGGTGGCCAGACCCCTTGGTGCCTGTTGCAAAGCAGAGGAAATAAGGCACAAGAGAAGATTAGGAAGTGTGAGCAAAGCCACACAGCAGGGTGATAGCTAAGCTAGGCTCAATGCCAGGCTCCTGCTCTACTGCTGGCTTTCAAGGAACCAGAAAAGGGACAGGTAAGCAAAAAAAAAAAAAAAAGGATGCCCTTGGGCCTGCCCAAAGTCAAGTGCCCTCACCAGGTCCATCATCTTGGTCTATCTAGCATTATTTTCCTTTTCTTCTTTTTCCTCTTCCTCTTCTTCTTCTTCTTCTTCTTCTTCTTCTCCTTCCCTCCTTCTCCTTTCCCACTTCTTCTTCCTCCTCTTTTTATCTTTCAGACAAAGTCTCACTGTGTAGCAGTGGCTGTTCTACAGCTTACTATATTGGCCAAGCTAGCTTTGAATTTACGACAAACTGATATATAGAAATCCTCACAAGTGCTGGGATTACAAGTGTGAAACACCATACCTGGCATTTTTATGGCTTGTTTTATTTCTGAGACAGGCCCTTGCCCTGGTAGGCCTGGAACTCATCTTGTAGCACAGGCTGGCCTTGAACTTGTGATCTTCTTACTTTAGCCTCTTGAGTTCTGTGGTTATAGGCATGAGCTACTATACCAAGCTTGTGCTCTCTCTCTCTCTCTCTCTCTCTCTCTCTCTCTCTCTCTCTCTCTCTCTCTCTCTCTCTCTCTCTCTCTCTCT
>PVIH01023925.1:0-23776 GCA_004025045.1 Sigmodon hispidus
CAAAAAATATTGTATTGGGATTTTGATGGGCAGTGCATTGAATCTGTAGATTGCCTTTGGTAGAATTGCCATTTTTACTATGTTGATCCTACCAATCCAGGAACATGGGAGAGCTTTCCATTTTCTGATATCCTCTTCAATTTCTTTCTTCAATGATTTAAAATTTTGTCAAATAGGTCTGTTACTTCTTTGGTTATAGTTACTCCAAGGTATTTAATAGTATTTGCAGCAATTATGAAAGGTAATGTTTCCCTTATTTCTTTTTCAGCTCTTCTATCTTTAGTGTATAGAAGGGCTACTGATTTCTTTGAGTTAATCTTGTATCCTGCTACATTGCTGAAGGTGTTTATCATCTGTAGCAGCTCCTTGGAAGAATTTTGTGGGTCACTTATGTATACAGTCATATCATCTGCAAATAGAGATAGCTTCACTTCTTCTATTCCAATTTGTATGCCCTTAATCTCTTTTCCTTCCCTTATTGCTTTAGCTAAAACTTCAAGAACTATATTGAATAGATAAGGGAGAGAGGACATCCTTGTCTAGATCTTGACTTTAGTGGGATTGCTTTGAGTTTTTCTCCATTAAGTTTGATCCTAGCTGTTGGCTTCTTGTAAATCGCCTTAATTATATTTAGGTATTCTCCCTTTATTCCTGATCTCTCCAGGGCTTTAATCATAAAGGAGTGTTGGCTTTTGTCAAAGGCTTTTTCCGCATCTAAGGATATGATCATGTGGTTTTGTTCCTTTAGTTTGTTTATATGATGGATAACATTTACAGTGTTTTGTATGTTAAACCAGCCCTGCATTTTTGGGATGAAGCCTACTTGGTCATGGTGGATGATATCTTTTATGCATTGTTGTATACGGTTTGCCAAAATTTTGTTGAGAATTTTCGCATCAATATTTATGAGGGAAATTGGTCTGTAATTCTCCTTCTTTGTTGTGTCTTTGAGTGACTTGGGTATTAGGGTGATTGTGGCCTCATAAAAGGAATTTGGTAATATTCCTTCAGTTTCTACTGTGTGAAATAGTTTGAGGAGCAATGGTAGTAATTCTTCTTTGAATGTCTGGTAGAATTCGGCACTGAAACCATCTGGACCAGGGCTTTTATTTTTGGGGAGGTTTTTAATGATAGCTTCAATTTCCTTAAGGGTTATAGGCCTGTTTAGGTAATTAATCTGATCTTCATTTAATTTTAGTAGATGGTACCTGTCCAGAAAGTTGTCCATTTCTTTTAGGTTTTCCATTTTTGTGGAATACAGATTTTCAAAATATGATCTGATAATTCCCTGTATTTCCTGGGAGTCTGTTGTTATGTCCCCCTTTTCATTTCTGATTTTGTTGATTTGGACACTCTCTCTCTCTGTTTTTTGATTAGTTTGGCTAAGGGCTTATCTATCATGTTAACTTTCTCAAAGAACCAACTCTTAGATTTGTTGATTCTTTGTATTGTTCTTTTTGTGTCAATTGTATTGATTTCAGCTCTAAGTTTGATTATTTCCTGCTGTCTACTCCTTCTAGGTGAGTTTGCTTCTAATTGTTCTAAGGCTTTCAGCTGCACTGTTAGGTCTCTAGTGTGGGATTTCTCTAGGTTTTTCATATAGGCATCTAGCGCTATGAATTTTCCTCTTAAGACTGCTTTCATTGTGTCCCACAAGTTTCGATACGTTGCAGATTCATTTTCATTGAGTTCTAGGAAGACTTTGATTTCTTTCTTAATTTCTTCCTTGATCCAGAGATGGTTTAGCTGATTGATGTTTAGTTTCCATGAGTTGGTAGGCTTTCTTTGGGTTGTGATGTTGTTGAACTCTAACTTTAGGCCCTGGTGGTCCGATATGTTACAAGGGATTATTTCCATTTTTTTGTATCTGCTGATAGTTGCTTTATGACCAATTATGTGGTCAATTTTGGAGAAAGTTCCATGAGGAGCTGAGAAATATGTATATTCCTTTGCCTTTGGGTGGAAGCTTCTGTAGATATCTATTAAATCCATTTGCATCATAACCTCTTTTAGACTGCTTATTTCTCTGTTGAGACCTTGTCTGGTTGATCTATCCAGGGTTGAAAGTGGGATATTGAAGTCTCCCACTATTAGGGTGTAAGAATTGATGTGGGATTCAAGCTTTAGCAGTGTTTCTTTTACATAAGTAGGTGCCCTTATATTAGGGGCATAAATATTCAAGATTGAAATCTCCTCTTGACCAATTTTCCTGTGATGAATAAGTAGTGACCATCTTGGTCCCTTTTAATTGCTTTTAGCTTAAAGTCTACTTTGTTAGAGATTAGGATTGCAACCCCTGCTTGTTTCTTAGGACTATTTGACTGGAAAATCTTTTCCCAACCTTTTATTCTAAGCCTGTGTCTGTCTTTGCAGTTGAGGTGTGTTTCTTGTAGGCAACAGAAGGATGGCTTCTGTTGTTGTATACATCTTGTTAGAGTGTGACGTTTTATAGGAGAGTTGAGACCATTGATATTAAGGGAAATTAGTTACCATTGATTCATATTTCCTTCCTTTTTTGGTGGTAACATGTTTGTATTTCCTTTCTCTAGGGTATTCTTCTGTGGAATTATTGATTGTTTATGATTTCGTGGGTGTATCTGGGGTCCTTAGGTTGTAGTTTTCCCTCTAATACTCTCTGTAGTGCTGGATTGGTAGATAGATATTCTTTCAGTCTGACTTTGTCCTGAAATACCTTGTTTACTCCATCTATGGTAATTGATAATTTTGCAGGGTATAGTATTCTAGTTTGGCCGCCATGCTGTTTTAGTGTCTGTATAACTTCTGACCAAGCCCTTCTAGCTTTCATCATTTCCATTGAATAGTCAGGCATTATTCTGATGTGTCTGCCTTTATATGTGAGTTGGCCCTTCTCTTTTGCAGCTCTTAAAATTTTTTCTTTGTTCTGTATGTTTTGTGTCTTGATTATAATGTGGTGCGCTGACTTTTTTTTGGGATCATATCTATTTGGTGTTTTGTAAGCTTCTTGTATCTTTACAGGCATTTCCTTCTTCAGGTTAGGGAAGTTTCCTTCTATGATTTTATTGAAAACATTATCTGTGCCTTTGAGCTGGTATACTTCTCCTTCTTCTATTCCTATTATTCTCAAATTAGGTCTTTTCATGGTGTCCCAGATTTCCTGAACATTTTGAGTTATGGCTTTTTTAGCTTTACTATTTTCTTTGATTGATATATCTATTTGAGCTACTGAGTCTTCCACTTCAGAGATTCTATCTTCCATCTCTTGAACTCTGTTTGTTATGCTTGTATCTGTGGTTCCAGCTTTTTTCTTCAGATTTTTCATATCCATCTTTGCCTCATTTTGTGCCTTTTTTATTGCTTCCATTTCAGCTTTTAGTTCCTGGCATGTTTCTTTCATAGATTTGTTCATCTCTTCAAATTTTTTGTTTGTATTTTCTTCTATTTCTTTAAGACTATTTTTCATATCTTCTTTGAGAGCTTCAATGATCATCAAAAAGGAATTTTTGGTGTTGCTTCCTTCTGTTTCCTCTTCATTGCTCAGTTCAGGTCTTGTATTTGTAAGATTGCCACTGTCTTTTGGAGTTACCTTATTGTTCTTTGTATTATTATATAATTTTTTGCACTGACATTTGCCCATGGCTTCAGCGGTTCACCATTAGATGGCTCCTGGTCAGTTGTGGCACTCGGGCTTGTGCGCCTCCTATCACCTCTCTGAGTCTGTCCTTCAGGGACCCCAGAAGTTATCTGTTTGCTCAGTTGTAGGTGGAGGTGGGTAGCCGTGCAAATTCCCTCAGCAGCAGCTGTGAGTATGGTGACAGGCAGACTTTATCTGCGCCTGCTACAGAGTGGGCTTGGATTTACTCTGCAGACAGCACCAGGTCCCAGAAGCAGAACCGGAACTGAATGGAGCTCAACTCTCCCTCCCTGGCTGGGATATAGGCGCTTGGGCCTGGTGACCCCTCCTCACCTCTGGGCAAAGTCTGGTACTATGGGGGTGTTGGATGTAAGTAGAGCTTAATGGAAAATCTTTAGGTCATGGGGATATGCCTAGAAAGGACTGATATGTCAGCCTTCTCCTATCTCTTCTTTCTGGCCATGAGGTGATCTAGTCAAATTACTACATGCTTCCTTAGTAACATCAACTGTTACCAGAGTCCAAAGCCATGAAGTTACTCAGTCTGAGCTGAAACTAACATGACTGAGTTTGATTGTTATAGATGACTAATAACCTGTTTTTCTTTATTATTCTATATAGGTTTCAAAAACTAGGACCTTATGTTATATGTTTATGTGAGCTGCATAGATACAATACTTTAAATAAGAAATTAAAATATATAATGTTTCAATTTTTATCAATATATACAAATCCATGCCAGTATAAAGTATTTTTGACTAGTAGTTGCTTTTCTAGTTTTAAAATAGATTCAATAGTCTAACCTTTTATCCTATTATTTCTATATCCCCCTTTTTTTCAGAATGAGATATTTGAGTATAATTTTCTTAGTTTCTTCCCTGATAAACAACAATTTATAACCCCTTCAAATGATGACAACATCCATCAAATAATCAAAATACATCCACCCCACCTCTTGGAAATGTGGGTGTTATGTTCTTAAAATTACTTCTTGTTCTTTGGGGGATGACAGAATCTTTAGGGAGACTTGAAAACTGAGATAAAAATCAAGCTAGCTGTTGTCTGTTCTTGGTGTGATGGGAAAGGGCAGGGCTTATCTGAAGTCCTGAATGGAGTAGTTAACAAGACTAGATCATCATAGCTATTAGCTTTAAAGTTGTCCTGAGCAGTTTGTACCCCAACGATGATTTTGGAATGATATCTGTCAGCTTAGTAGTATTACCACAATCCAGGTGAATTCAACTTTGGGAGTCCCCAACATCCTTTTAGATACATCAAAGCTTATTGTTAGGAATGGTACTGGTTCATTGCAGAAAACTTAAGCATTTTAAATGTCATATGCACCAAATCTCAGAAAGGTTACAGGACCATAATCTATTAAGTATATCTGGGGCATACAAGGTTAATTCATAATTACCCACTTCAGACTCAAGCCTGAAATTAAGTACAGGAAGCTAGATGAGGCCTATTTCTAGAATTAGTCAATAATCTATATAATTATTAATATCACAATAGAAAGTTTAAATTAATCTTATAAGTTTTGAGATAATATTTATACCTTAAGAAAAAATTTAAAGAGTCAAAATAAAATCAAAAGATTATGAGATTAGTAGGAACATAACAGTTTCTTAATTTTGGTTTTCTTTTGTTCCATACAAGGTGGCTCTTCTGACATGAGATAGAGACTTTGGATTTTCCTTTTGCAAGCATGCTTGAGTTTAGAGATTGAGACAAACATGACCCCATTTCAAAATCAGCTTTAAATTCTAATTGAGTTAAGATTACAAAAAGACTGTTTTGTAAGTCTGTAGAGAATAGTAGAAACAAACATTTGGGAAGATTTATGATTTTTTTTCTGTAAAAATGTGTTATATCATTAAGCCAATTTATTCTTTTTCTTGGGAGATTTTCCCTGGATGATTTGTCCTTATGTTTGATCAAATGGAAGACACTCATTAGTCTTAAAAGTTAATTCAGATGGAATGGCCATGCAGTTTGATGAACTATCTATCACCTTTCCTAATCAAGAGGTCTCTCCTGTTCAAATATAATCTTTATCAATCTTGATGGTATCCATAGCTTCTCTTCTCCTGTGTAAACAAAAGCAAATCCGCTTTCCCAGTATAACACATATCCTAGTTTCCATTCTGAGGTCAGCATATCTTTGAAGTATACTGGCTGATTTAATTCAGTGTTTTCTTACATTATCCAATATCTCTCCACAGCTATCATTCCTTTCTCATTAGCATTTAAAAAATGTAAAGTTGTGCAATCTAACTCTGGAGGTCTTTATTACCACTTTCTGTTTATTAAGCATATCTTTTAAAGTGCAATTAGATCTTTATATAACTGCTTGTCTGGTAGGATTGTGTGGTATACCTGTAATGTGTTTTATATTATAATATGCAAAAAACTTTTTAATTTTACTAGAGATATATGTTAGAGCATTGTCAGTATTAATTTGTACAAGTATCCCCATGATGATCATACTTTTAATAAATGTGTATTTACAGATTAGCTTTCTCAGAACATAAAGATGCTGTCTATTGAAGTCCTGAATGCTAGTGAACTAGACACTGTAAATGCATTTCTTACGTTATAATAGTTTTTATTGTATATACCTTTACTATGTTAGAGTTAAATCCTGATTTAGACAAAAAAGGGGAAATGTAGTGGAGAACTGTATGCACTCTCAACCTGCTGTGTCAATAAAGCCACCTTGAATCAATGATGGAGTCAGCAGTTGGCTAACTGGAATTAGCCATAGAGATGTTGGAGGACTGAGGAAGTTGGATAGAGAGGACAAGAAGAGATAAGGAGGTGCTGAGGGGATTTCTGGAGCTTTGGGATCAGAAAACATGGATATCAGGGTCAATTACCTTGGATTTATCAGGTTTTTATCTTGATTTCTGACTCCCAAGTTTTTATTAATACTAGTACAATTTAGATAAATGTGACAACTCTCAATATTTTGTTTTAGTTATGTAAGCTTGTGATACATTTCTACACAACTCAGTCTGGTATGTGGGCAAACGAGAAGTTGAAAGTGGAGGAAGAGCAGAAGGAGAGAGGCAACAGGGCTGGCAGGGGCTGCCTGTGGGGAGACGCAGGCTTCTCTTTTCTTTTACCTACTCCCATTTCAGGGGCCACGAGAAGATCTGAAAAATAAAAAGTAATAATAAGATTCCAGACAGTCTCAGGGGTCTATTTATTTCCTTATGATCCTGATGTTCACCCACCTCTTAGGACACTTCAGATCTGGTGCCTAAACACTGCTTCTTTTTTATCTTGTATCTTGACAGCCTCACCTTGACCACCCTCAGAACTGTGCACTGACTGGCCATTCAGCCCACTGCTGAGGCCTGTCTTTGAGCCCTCTTGGACCCAGACTCTACTGCTTTGTCCCAAATATAGTTCACTTGGATGTCATCTCACCAGCACAAGTCCTTGAGAGTCAAGACCTCCTAAGTGTCCTGTGGCTCTGAGAAGTTGTGAACAGTAAAGCTAGCCTTGCTTTTGAGCAAAAGGCACAGAAATTGTTCTTACAATAAGAGTGGCTCAGGGGTGGTTTTACTGAACCATCACATTAACTTAAAAACCAGATGGAGAGATTCATGAATTTTAAGAAAAACTTTAAAAATTAATGATGCTCAAATACCAAGGGTTTCGGCTTCTGTGGTAATAACGGCTTTCCATGTCATATCCATAGCTCTGGCACTTTCACAGTTTGAGCCAAGGTGACTGGATTCCACACATAACCACAACATTCATTCATCATGTATGTTTATAATAACTGACATACTTCAAGGCCATTGATAAGAAGCAGCTTGCTGATGGCCAAGGGTCTCACTGGCCGTGCAATGGGAAAGGCTTTTGGCCAAGTCTCCAGAGCTGGGTAATATGTGACTTATCTCAGGAACTCCTGGCTTTGAAAAATATACAAAGTGACCTATGATGGACCCTGTTTTCTGGCCCTTGTATTCTCTGTCTCATTAAAAATGTTGCTTGTTTAAAATTGCCCAGGGACAATTAAGTAGGCCTGAAGTTGATTTATGGGAGATAAACAGAGCCATGAATGCACAGGAACATTATTATGTCTGGGAGGTAACTCATGATAAGTCTAAGCTGAGGGGTGTAGAACTGACTCAAGGTCAGTCTTAGGAAGTGAACCACAGAGGTTCACAGCATTCAGGTGAGCATTACATTTTATACCCTAGCTCACATTTTTAATTCAATGGTTCAATACTTGAAAAGGAAATGAAGAACAGCCCACATAGTCATACATGTCCACACTCCTTTGATGTAGAAATCACAGGGAACAGTTGTATAATCAAACAAGAGAGAGTAATGTTGACTTTCTCAGCCAGCTGTAGAGTTATTTCTTTGGAAGGCATAGATACCACTCATGGGTGTCTGGGCCTTCATTCTGGGGATTCTTTGGAGCTGGGTTGACATGATGATGAGCTCAAGACAGGGAAAAAAAAGCAGATGAGGCTGTGGATTACATCTGTAGGGAAACCATACTGGAAGGCAGATAATATTCTAGGCATTTGGGCACCTCACTTTCCCTGGCTGAGTCTGTGGCCACTGTGGAGCAGTGTTGGTACTGTGCACCCCAATAACAGCATCATGTTCAGGTGACTCCTGCTAAGGCAGAAGCTAGACTTGAGGTATAGCTTTGGGGCTACCAGCTGTCTTCTGTCCAACCCCTCTATGGATACAGGGCATCTTCTTCCAGTCCCTCTACAGTGTTGACTCTCAACTGCCTCAGAGGATATTACTCTTTACCCAAAAGCTAGTCCCAGGGCATCTAGCTGAGGTCAGACTCCTGCGGGACCAATACCTTTAGGGACGTATTGACATTTCTGTTTGACTTCCAGCTTTCTCTTTTCCTTTTCTCTGAGCATCCATATGTTGCTTGATGACAAGATCCTAATCAGAAATGTATTGTTAAGTTTTATTGTCATAAAAATATTATTGAGCCAGGTTATTTAAAAAAACAAAACAAAACAAACCTAGACAGCACAGGTACGTCATTGGTCTGGGCCTTTGATGAGGTCAAGAAGTACAGGCTATTGCTATATAAGATAATCTTTTCTTATAATAAGCCTAATAAATAAATAGAAATCTACTCTAAAACAATAAAAGCACAGTTGACACACAAGCCATCACCACAGTTGTTACATATGCCAAGAATCATGAATGCTGTATTTCAGAGAAATGGCAGAACTTTGCTTTCGTCACCCACTGCCACACAAGCTTGTGACTGATGCATGGTAGGAATATAAAGGCTACAGTGCTACTCTATGATTCAGCTCCAGTGCCATCTTGTGGGACTGCCTTTTATGTATGGCTCCTCATTGACTGGCTTGATATTCATTAGAATGCACTAATGCCCGTGACTTGTGGCTTACTCCAGCACCACTTACAGTATGTGGCACGAGATGTCTGGGTTCCCAGTTCCACTCATTCTGCCTCAGTTCTCTGGGTCGTACATTCCGAGGGCATAATTACTTTCAGGCAAAGAAGAAAAATCAAATTGTAGGCCTGACTTGAAGGTCACATTTAGTATTTCTTTACATGAATCTTTTTTGGAAGGTAATTCTGAGGAAATAAAGCAATCATCAGAAAATGGCTTGGTCCTAGCTCCCACTGTGGTTCCAGCTACCTCTTTTTTTTTTTTTTTTTTTTTTTTTTTTTTTTTTTTTTTTTTTTTTTGCCAAGGAAGACCTCCCACCCACTTCTTAAACCAAAGTGTCTGCCTCCTTGGGTTTTAAATATCACTCTCTTCCATTGGAATGACCTTCCTGAAGGCCCTAATTAATTAAAACATCAGCTCTAGCATTAAGCTATTCCCATTTCCTTCCGTCAGTAACCACCTCTGAATCCAAGTCACTCCTGTCTGCTCTGAATCCCAGGGCTATCCAGGAGCCACCACCAAAGACTTCTTTGTTTCAGTGACTGAGACATGTTACCAGTGTGGTGGGGGTTACTGTGAATGCTTGGAAATACTTAAATGCTTGCATGTAGATTTAAGTTGATTTAAACTGTTCTTGTCCTCAGTTTGTCTGGATTGCAAATTTATTAGCTAGAAATATTAAAATACATGACTATTTTGCACCCCCAATACCACGTAAACCAAAAATCCTAAGAAGTGCCAAATAGTTGCTTCATTTAAAGACGGTATCCCTGAACTCAGGGAGGCATTTGTGTGCTTGGGATTTTGATGTTTCTGTCATATTTATCACAGACTTGAACCTGAGAGCCATTTAAAAAATTACAACTTCTTGTTGTAATTGGACACAAAGTCGACTGTGTATTAGCTACTTTTCTCACCGTTTGACAAAATACCTTCTGAAAGAAGGGAGGGTTTATTTTGGCGCACTCTAAAGCACACTACATCATGGGGAAAGTCATGGCAGCTGCAACCCAACCCAAGACGCCAGTGGTTCTGCAGCGAGAAACCAGAGAACACAGGATACTCGGCTCACTTTCTCCTCCTCCTTCAGTCCAGAGCCCTGGATCACAGGGTGGAAATGCCCCCACTCAGGATGTGTCTTTCTTCTTTGCTCAAACCTTTCTGGAAACAATCTCAGACATATCCAGAGCTGTGTTTTTGTGGTGATTCTAAGTCCAGCGAGGCTGATAATGAATTCCAATCAGCTTAGCTTCTTGCTCTGAAATCAACGAGGCACTCCAGCTCTTTCTGTCCAAAACATTGATGAGAAAGTTGTATCTCTGAGCATGTGACCTGGGGGCTAGGCCCTGTAGTCTGCTAACAACGTCATGAGTCTTATAGATGTTGGAGGTTTGCATAATGAGAGACAACCCCACAATGAGCTGGCATGCGAAGTAGAGTTGGGACATCATTCCATACAGTTGACTTGGTGATTCTTGGGTGATTGGTCCTGAGGGGCTTTCAGCAACAGCAAAGCCACCAGGGCTGACCTTTTTTGCTTGATTATCATCACAGGTTCTTTCTGAGCAGAATCTAGGGGTGCATCGTGAGTGGGTAAGGTTGCAATGTGGTAGAAAGGTATTTATGTGCTTGAGATTTACAGGGTAAGAAAGCCACATTGTCATCCGAAAGAAGATAAATGGTGAATTGCTGGGGCAGCAGGCCTCTAGGGGCTAATTCAGGAAGCTTACCAGTGATTCAGCATGTCAAAGGTCAGCTCTGTGCTATGAAATAAAAATACAAGTTCTTTTAGCATAAACAATACAGGGGCATTCTTAAGTGTCCCAAGACATCAGTCACATCAGACACATTTGATGTCCTGCAAGATGTCCCCATGGAGGTCACAACATAGTAGCAGAGGAATTGATTAGAGACTGTTGCACATGGCTGTGTCCAGGTATGCACCTTGCTTAAAGTCAGTGCTGAGGGCTTCCACTGAGCTCCTCAGACACCAGGGTGTGAATGCTGCATGCTGCTTCATTCACATGACCGAATGGTGACCTTGAAATTTACTCGACTCCATTCTCTTTGGGTCTTGTGTAGGTTGTTGCAAGAGACTGACTGCAAGGCAGATATGCAGCTCACACTTCTGGTGTGGTTTGAGCTGGAGGAGGGACAGTGAGAACCCTGGGCTCCCGTCATGCTGCTGTCTTCTTGCTATTGGTTACAAAGCATGAGCAGTTACAACTCCTCTTGGTGGGTGATGCAAATCAAATATAAGACATATGTAAAACAGACCAGGAAGTGTTTGCATCCCAAGCACATGATACATGGCAGATGCATTTCAGTAACCTTATTCTTCTCGGTGCAAGAGGAAAGCCAAGAAAGCCATGTGCTCTGGAATGTGTGGCCCTATCTGGATGACTCATCTCTGTCTCTTGGCTCAGTCTATTAAGAGAAATTCAACCAGTATCACTTCGATTGTTTTTTATAGTTTCTTTTTCTTTAAGTTAAAGATCGTGTTTTAAATTTTTCCTTAGTGTATGAAATATTGAGTTTCATGATGACATTTCCATGCATATATATCATTGTGCCTTGTGTTAGGGTTATTCACTGCCCCCACTTCCTTCCCATCAATCCTCTCTGCTTCTCCATGATCCTTTCTCCTCCCAAATAGTTTCACTCTTGTGATTATTTCCTTGACTGTGCAAGGCTTTTAAAGTCCACATAAACACATTTACCAACTTGGGAAATTATTTTCTCCAACCTCCTGGAGTTCTTTTTGGAAAGTTTTAAGTTATGCCTATGTCTTGAAGTGATTTCTCTGTGTTTTTCTGTAGATGTTTACAAGTTTCTTACATTAATGTCTTAGTTGGTTTTTGAGTAAAGGGAGAGTTATGGAATTGGTCTATCTTTCTGGATGTGGAAAAGATGATTTCTAACTACCATCTGTCATGAGGCTATCTTTTCTCCAATGTGTATTTCTGATACCTTTTTTTGAACTTTGGTAGCTTTGCTTGTGTGTATTTATTTGTGAATATTCTTGTCTTTCACTGGTCAGCTGGCTGGAATCTGTGCACATTTCGTGATGATTTTATTACTGTGGTAGTCTACTTTGGGATCTTTCCAATTAGCATTACTTGGCTATTTGAAGCTTTCTGTGCTTCTTTATGCATTTCAGGAATTTTTTTTTCTTCAGCATTCTGGTGAGAATGTTGAGATTTTGGCAAGGGCTGGATTCATCCTGTAGATTGCTTCAATAATACAGATATTTTCATTTTAATTCTTCTAATACATGAACATAGGATGCATTTTCATCTTAAAGTCATTTTCTCCAGTGTTTTAAAGTTTTCCTTGTAGTGATTAACCTTAGTTGAGTTCATCTGTAGGTATTTTTGAAAACTATTTAAATGGTTGTTTTCTTCCCTTAATAAAACAAGAACAGTTGATACTCCATAAGAGGTAGAAAAAAACAAAACCAGAGCTGATATGAATAAAGAGACAATATGAGAGGCCAATGATTCTTTCTCTCTAAGTTTATCATAGGTCTAGAAAGAAGCCACACACATTGCCTGCTGCCTTACTATAGTGTTGATTACAGTTCATTTTCTGATGAAATTGTTAGGATCTCTCAATTATCAGAACATTTATAAATATGGGTAATTTGACTTATGTTTTATATCCTTTTATTTTAATAGAAGTGAAGAGACATCTATGCTTTATTCCTGTTTTCAGAGATAATGATTTCAAAATTCCCCTATTATAATATTGGCAATATAATTTATATATAGAAGCTTTATGACAGTATTGAAATATCTTGCTTCTATATCTAGCTTATTTGGGGCTTTTATCACAAAGAAGTGTTCAAGCTTGTTAAAGGCCTTTTAAAAAATATCTGTTAATATAATTCTGCAATACCAGTCCTTGTGTTTATTTGTGTGTCATATTATTGTAGATTTGTATATATTGAACCAACCTTGAACTGACATGAAACTAAGTTCTTTATTACGCTTGATCTTCTTGTTTCCTGAACATAGTTTGTAAATATTTTATTGAGAATTTTCACATCTATGATTATTAGAGAAACTATACATTTCCTGTGTCTGCACTTGGGTTTGGTATGGGGGACAATACTGGCTTCACAGAGTGGTTTTGTAGTGCTTTTCCCTTCTATTTGATGGGGCAATTTGAGGAGCATTAATGTAAATGAATCCTTGAATGTTTTGCTGAAACTTAGCAGTGAACATGCTCAGTCCTGTGTAGTCAGAAGTTTCTGTATGCCACCCAGCCAGTCCTACATCCATTTGGTCCAAAATAACCACCCAAAGGCGTATATTAATTATAAACTGTTTGGCCTATTGCTCAGGCATATTTACTTGCTAACTCTTAATCTTTAACCCATGATTTTTATCCAGGTTTAGTCACATGGTTTAGTATCTTTTCTTCAGTGCAGCATTCTTGTCTTGCTTCTTCTGCATCTGGGTGGCCTCTCTCTGCTCTTCCTCTTCCTAGAATTCTCCCTGTCTGGTTACCCTGCCTATACTTCCTGTCTGCCTAGCTTCTGGCCAATCAGTGTTTTATTAAACCAATATTTACAGTGACAAATATTTACAATGTACAAGAACATAGTCACACAGTCCTGGATTTTCTTTGATGGGAAACATTTTGTTACTATTCAATCTCATTGTGTGGTGTAGACCTTCTTGGTTGCTTATGTGCTCTGGTCATGCCTGTCTAGAAATTTACCCATTTCTTCTGGAGACAGCTATTTTTTGTAATACAAATTTATAAACTTTTCCTTAAAAAAACCTGTAGATTTCACTGCAATCTATTTTAATGCCTTTATTTTCATCTCAAATTTTGTTAAACGGGATCTTCTTTTCTCTTAGCTAGAAGTCTGATTTTATTTCCTTTAAAGAATCAACTGCACTTTCCTGATTCTTTTTATTTTTTCATGTTAAGTTTCCTTATTGTCCATCTTACCTTTATTATTTTTTTCTGTCTCATGCTTTTGATTTTATTTGAACCAGGAGTTAGTTTCTCTCTTTTGTTTTATTTTGCTTTTAAGTATAGTCTTGTGACCCAAGTTACCCTCAATGTCACTGTGCAGTTTAGGCTAGTAAAAATCTTTCTCATCTTGGTGACTTCACTTCCCATGTGGTGCTGGGATCACAGCTCTGTACTCTAATGCCCTGCATGGTTCTACACACTTCAAAATTTACTCCTGGATTTCCCTGGTAGCCACTGGTCATTCATGAGTATTTCTCAGACTCCAGTCCTTTGTATAGTTTTCTGTGTTCTCTTGCCAATTCTAGTTTTCCCCTCTATTATGATTTGATAGAATACAAGAATTTATTTTGGTTCTTTTCTTTTGGTATGGATGTCTTTCTGTGGCTAAGAATACAATCTTAGTGTAATTATTATAGTCTATGGAGAAGATTGTATACTCAGCAAAGTTGAATGTGACACTAGAGATTGTCTAGTAAGCTCATTTGATTTATGGTATAGTTTATTCTAAGGTATCCTCATTTATTGTCTCAATGGCTTCCTTAAACATGACAGTGGGGGTTATTGAAATCACCAACTATTATTTTATTAGAGCCTGGTTAACCTTTTATGTTTATTAGCATTTTCTTTTAGTAAATTGGAAGCCCCATAGCTTAGTGCAGGTTATAATTGTTACATCTTCTGATGCATTATTTCCTTTTGAATATGGAATGGTCTACTTTATCTCCCTTGATTAGTTCTAATCTGAAGTCTATTTTATCATACTTCAGAATGGCTATGCCATATTGAGTTTGTTTGCTTGATAATTTGTATTACCCTGACTTTGTCTTTGATTGTCTTTATTATTGAGGCATATTGGATACACACAATATTGCATCTTGTTTTAAAAATCTTTTCATTCTAATCTGCATCTCTTAAGCAGGGATTTAGGGACATTTGTATTTATGGATCTTATTGAGATTGGTTTCCTAATTCCTGTAATTTTATTGGTCGATTTTCTGATTTGTTGGATTGTTATTTGTTCTTTTCTTCCTCTATATTGATATTAGGAGTTTGCTGCTTTCTGTGCTGAGCATGATGAATTCTATTCTCGTTCTCCCTTTTCATCTGTTCCTTCTGTGGATTTTCTTCTTTCCTGTGGTTTAATGGCTGAGCTTGTCTCTCTTTTTTCCCTTTGTTTAACAGCACCACTCTTTGAGTCATTTGGAGTCCAAGTGGGAAGAAAGGCTACTGTAAATGTTTAGAATAGAGGACCCTGGGTTCTCAACTGATGAAAATATGGTAGCCAGATTTAAGTTGCTTTAGAGAGCTATTACCTCCTGTAAGGTGGAGTACTGTTTATCAGGGCCTAGGCCCAATTATCATACTTTAAAAGCAAGAACCTTGGGTTGTTGGGCAAAAGCTGGGACCTAGAGAAAGCTGTTGGAGATACTGCATGGCTACTGGGAGATGGTGATGGGGAAGCCCTTGGCCTCCACTTTTTTATATCCTCTCTATCAGCATCCTTTTCAGTGCAGTCTCCTTAGAAATTGGCTAGAAAGATTTTTTTCTCTTGAAATTTGTTTTGTCTGAATAAGTATAGCTATCTCAGCTTCCTTATAGTGGCTGCTTGCATGATATGTACTTTCCATCTATTTTATTTTAGCCCATGTGCGTCTTTGAGTCTAGAGTATGTTATCTGAAACTGGGTATGGTAGCACACAACTATAATCCCAGCACCCAGGAGGCATAAACCAGAGGATCACTAGTTCAAGACCTGCCTGGGCTACATTGCAAGATCCACTTCAGCCTGAGCTATATTGTAAGACCTAAGAAAAACAAGACAAAGTATGCTGTCTGTAGGAAAAACATAGTTGAACCTTATTTTTTTTTTAATTTCATCTGACAATCTCTGCTGTCTGATTATGTTGTTTAATCCATTCATATTTAGTTTTGTTACTTACAGAGTTGGGTTTGTATCAACCATCTTAATTTTGCTTTACCTGAATCTTGTGTCTATTTTGCTCCTGACTTGGTAAACAAAGGGACATATCATATCTTTTGTGCATGAGGGTACAAGATGTAATGATATAACATTTCATTCTTTTCAAGGTTTCATTACAAGCAACTCAGAACCTCTTCTGCACCTTTCAGGCTCTGGTGATCTGCTCTGAGAGGAAGAACAGAGAGAAAAGCCATAGCCATTGTCTACCCTTGGCAGAGGAGGAGACACGGCATTAGGGCAATGCTGAGTAGCTGGTCAGTCATTGATCTCTCTCACCTGCATCTGTTCAGAGACCTCTCATCAGGTCACTTTGGGAGCATTAAGAAGTTGGTATCTGAATGGCAAAGGGACTTGTCTTTGGATCTGCCCACCACTACTGTCCACGAGGACCAGAAGAACAGCTCTCATTCTGGAAGGAAAGACTGCAGTCAGCCCAAAGCCATTCTTTACAGCTCCCAGCAGCAAGGGACCATTCAAGGCCTCCCATCATGGGCTGCTGTCTTCTTCTTGAAAACTATAGGCTTGATGAAAATGACAACAGACATGATCTCATGAAGTGGAAAAAGGACTGACAATATTATGAAGTAGATATGTGGAGCATGGAGTGCTCTACATTTGTAAGACCTCCGGGTAAACCAAGGAAAGTTTGTGTACAGGACAAAGGGGACTGTCTTGGGAGACAGGTTTTAGTGTATGTGTCACAATTAACAGCAGCATAGCTGGTGGTTTTTTTCATTGTACACACACACACACACTATGTACACATACACATATACGTATTTTTATTATAGAAAAAAAGAAGCATTCAGGGGATCAGAGGACATGGGGTTATTGTTAGAAGGTGGAAGACATGATAAAGTGGATGATTAAATTCCTTGGGCATGTAGAAAGCAATGATCCCTCCAGTTTTATGAAGTTGTGGTTAATGAGTGATGGATGGAGACCTGAACCTCTTCTATGTTTTATTATTTACTTAGTGCAGTAAAAAATTGGAGAAAAATAATGTAAAGTGTCAGAGGGAGTTCAAGACCTAAAATGGACCATCTGAAGCATGATCTGACAAAAAGACACTGTGAACCTGATCCGGGGACTTTAATTCCACACGAGGGAGTACAAAACCTCCCACCCTGTAAAATATACTCTACAGTTGGTTATTTGCTCTGGGGGAAGAAAGCCAGAGGCTCATCTTTACTTCCTAAATACTCACTGAACTCTGCAGGGGATGTGGTAACTGTTGCTACACTGTACTGCCCCATTCACTGTGTTTGTTCAGGCTCCTTACCTATGGCCTGATGTCTCCTTGCCCCGCTCTGAAATTGTCTGTCTGAAATCGGATTTCTGGACCTTATTTTTAAAATCACTTTGCACACTGCTGACTACCATGGGGCTGGTCTCTGGGTCTGTGGGGCTGGTCTCTAGGTCTGAATTTCAAAAAGGCAGTCTGATTTTCATATTGGTCCCCAGACTTTCTGGACCTACTAGGTCACATCATAGATTTATATTGGCTGGGTTTATATTGCCATATTGGCTGACCTGAGCTGTATTCTTTAGAATTGTCATCTCTGAATGGTTCCAAGGAAGCCATTGGCAGAAGGTATAGAGAGGGAACAGATTTTTTTTTCCCCCCAGAGGGCAGGAGCAAGCTGTCAATCCTTTCTCTCTGACTAGAGTCCAAAGTAGTTCTGGTCCTTGTGGGTATTACACAGCCCTGGTGACTCCATATCTTTATTTCCTATTTTGGGCACTCTTTCTCTATCCCATCACCTGCTATGAACTAATTGCAAGCTGTGAACCACAGTGTCAAATACAAAATGAACAAGACCGTTTCAGAGACTTGAATAACCAGCTCCATGGCCACATACGAACAAAGTCCTGCAGGAACCTCTCATCCCAAAGCCCAGGAGTTCTTCTTGGCAATGGACCCTGACTAGGGACCCCTGTGAACCACCACAGCCCTTGGGTATCTGCTTCTTCTCCCTTCAGAATTCAAGGACATGGTAGCTGTCCCCAGGGCACAGGTTGGCTTGATCATTTCTGTATATTCAAGCTGAGATGGATTTTCAAGTTCTTGTGGGTGACTTGATTAAGGTAGAGAGATGTGTGGCAGCTACAGCTGGGAGAAGCTGTGTGTTTTGATATCTCTTTATTATGGGGCTATTTCTCAGGACATGTGGTCAAGGTAACCGGGCAGTGACAAGTTCCTGGGTGCCAACATGTGTGTTCCCCATGCAGTATGACTCTACAGATTGTCTTGCAGAGTCACACTGAAGTCCTGAAGCCCTGGGCAGAGGAGCTGCCTCTCCGTTCCCTTTGGCACAGTTGTGTTTACCTTTCTGATCTTTAGCTCTAGGCTCTTCTGCTGGTTTGTGATGCCTGATAATTTGGTTCCCATGATGCTTCAGTTGATGCTCCTGTTGATGTTTCTTTTTCACATACCTCAGGCTCAGAGAAGTTACCATGACCCCTTCTGGCTGCTGCACACTCTGTTTCATAACTCCGTTGCCCAGGATGTTTCTTTGTTTAGGATCAGAAAAATTCACAGGGAGTCCATGGACAAAGGGACACAACCCCTAACTCAGAATGGGCCAATGAGGACAAGATGTCCAATGTTGCAGTGTTGCAAGGCATCAGCTCATCTGGCTCAGCTTCACTCCTGGGGTCTGAGGTAAGAATGGGTGTCTCTGAGACTACAGAGCACCTGCTCAAGGGCACACTCTTTATCTCAGCTCAATCACATACTGGACCAGCATCCAGAGGTGAGGAATTGTGACATGTTATGTATTTTAGCTAACAGATTTTAGGATTCTCTTCTCTTGTTCATGAAACTCTCTGATGTGTCTGTTGCCATAGCTACAATTGTGGATGCTTAGTCAGCTCTTCTCATGGCCAAAGATATCACTACCCAGCAGCTTCCTATTGGGACAGAAAAACTTGTGCCCGAAGAGAAGGGTGTGGCAGACACAAGAAGACTCTTCAAACGTTGCTACATTTCCATATTTGGGACTCTTGGTGACACCAGTCCCACATGACTAGTATCTGTAGAAGAAGGGATTAGGACATATACTGAGACATAGGACACATGAAGGGATGACCATGAGAGGCACCTGCAAGCCTAGAGATGGGGCTCAGAAGGTGCTAACTGTTGACAATGGAGCTGAGACTATGGTTTTACTTTCCACTGTTAGAATCCACTAATCTGTGGTGTTTCTTGTAGTAGACCATACTAGAAATCCTCTTTGGTTACTTCTAATGAGTGGCTCTACATGGAACGTTGATGTATTTAGTAGCACACTGAGTCATATGTGCTCACTTATCAGCCATAAGCTGGAAGTCACCTTCCTTTCTGTATTTCCTGTACCATCTGCCGTTACCTCTCAACCTTCTGATGACAGATGCTGGAGGCAGCCCTCTTCACCACCTTTGTGAGCCCCTTTGGGTGTGGTCACAGTTGTGGCCACATCTAGGCAAGTACATTTGGGTTGGCATGTCCTCCTGAGGGTATAGAAGTGACAAGGACTGACAAGGGACAGTATCCTTCAGGGCCCTACCTATGAGGTTCTTTCGCTGCTCCATGCCACCATACCACTTAAAGCTGTGTTCTAGCCTCTTTCCTCTCCACCCCTGCCTGTGTGATGCTCTAATTCCAGGAGAACCCATATCACTGGGTGGAGCTGAGCCTGGAGGGTGATTTCATGGACCGATCTTGGAAGTGGTAGGTTGTATTTGTAGCCATCCAGGTCTGGATGTAGAAAAACAAATGTCCTCCACTTTCTGCTGAGTCGTGGGTGTGGCTGGAAGAACAGTATGGCCGTCTGTCTCAGGTAAGGCATCTCTACACATCTGTATTCGTGAAGTTTGGCACTTACTAACCATGTAGTCAAAGGCTATAAGTGGCAGGAGCCATCCATGACACCACATGACTGTTTTGTGTTTCCTGATAATGCAAATATGTTGCTTACTGTCTTTGTTTTAAAAATAAGAAGTCAGGATCTGGGGAGACCATAATCTCCCACAGTCCATGAATCTGTGCTGAACTTCTGCTCAGCCTGTGCAGATGTCTTTGCCATGGCATCTTGTTAACAGACTCCTGGGTGGCTCAACCCAGCACACATGGACTTTGGAAAGAGATGGCTCCCTAAGCCCATGAGAATAGGAACATTCCTTTCCAGGGAGCTTGCTTTGGTCTTTAGTGAACTCCCTTGCCTGTCTCCATCAGTTCTTAGATTTAGGTCTTCAGGAGGCCACTCTGCCCTGTCATCTGCAGGCTTTGACTGGCAAGCACTTGATCCTGAACAGTTCTGACAGGCTCCCAGGACTTTAGCAGCCATTTTCCTGCCAAGAACAGAGAATACGAATGCTTTCCCCGAGTACAGGCTGGACTCATTGAAGAACACAAGAAATGGCCATAACAGAGAATGGATCCTTCTTCTACCTGAAGTTCTAAAGTCATGATTTTACTGGGGACGTTTGGTGACTTATATGAAGGGCTAGCATGGCCTGGACACATCATGAACCCTGAAGATCCTTTTGAGTGCTGGGGGTTCTGGTATTGCCTATGGTGTACCTCAGTGTCACCTCTCCTAAGGCCCCAGGTGCTCCAGCCAGAGCTTTGGTCCAGTAGACAATGTGTCCAGCCCTGGTTTCATGATCTATTCAAAGAGTTCCCTCTCACAGAAGTGGGCAGCACTCTAAATATAATGGTGTTTCTTCCAGTCCTTCATTTCAGAGGTGAGAAACTTGGCAGATGCACTAAGCCTCCCTACTTGACTTTGAGATAGTGAAAAGGGACATTCTGATCCTTAAAAGCATTCTGATCCTTCAAATCCCTTTGAAGTCAGAGATTCCAAACACAAAAGGAGATGTCAGCTGGCCTTGAGGAAGAGAGCGTTCCCACCTGTGGCTTGGTCTTGCAGGGAATTAAATGGCCCTGAACTGCAGAGAATAAACCCTGAAAAATGTCAAGCAAAGAAAAAAAACTTGGACCCCAACCTACAGTTGCAAGGAAATTGAATTCCGACAGCAACCACTGAGCGTTGAAGGCATTGAAGCACCGCACGGGGATGCATGCTGACTTACACCTTGACTTTAACCCCCAGGACTCTCCTTGCCAAGACTTCTCGCCTATGACGAATAGGATGATAAAGATGTTTTACTCTGTGGAGTTCATGGTAATTTGCAAAGCAGCAGTAGAAAATATCTCCAACTTGTCTCCCACCCCTCCCCACCTCCCCCCTTCCCCACCTCTGAGCCCTTCTCCCACCGCACCCCTGCCGCCACCACATGGCCAGGTTTTTAGCACAGTCCTTAGGATTTGCCTGTATTCTGGGCCTCACCATGACTTTTCTAAGATGAGTCAGCTTGAAAGTCTCATTCTGTAACTCAGGATGGCCTTGAACTCTTGGCCCTTCTGCTCAAGACTCTCGAGTGCTGAGATAACAGGTCTCACTACACATAATCATACATAGCCTAATTAATATTTTTGGTGGTTAGATAATATGTATAAATATTTATGGTGTCCAGTGCAAAAGTTCAGTAAGTGTTTACAGTGTGTAACAATGAAATCAGGATAATTAACATTCCCACTCCACTAGACATTTATCATTTCTATGAGATGAGGGATTTGGAGTCACATAGTATTTTGAAACATGAGTTGTTCTGCCCATATTTATCCCACTGAGCTCCTTAGGGACCAGGACTGACTTCTGTTTATCTCCATTCATCTTCCTTTCTCTCCCTGAGCATCAAGCCCCGGGGATGCTGATGACCCCGGCCTTGCCAATCATTTAACTCTTCAGGGTTGGCCCTCTGACTACACCTAAGTGACTCACGAGGAAGTAGCAGGTTTGGGTCTTCTTGATCCACCTCTGTGGGACTCTGTTCCTATGCATCTGTCTTGTCGATTTAAGTCATTTATTGGAGCATAAAGGGATCACAAAGCCCAGAATGAATTTCAG
This sequence comes from Sigmodon hispidus, assembly GCA_004025045.1. Taxonomy (NCBI): domain Eukaryota; kingdom Metazoa; phylum Chordata; class Mammalia; order Rodentia; family Cricetidae; genus Sigmodon; species Sigmodon hispidus. The sequence continues at coordinate 21,957 of PVIH01023925.1, forward strand.
TCCCTAGAGAAGACCAAGAAAAATGTCACCAGATGTCCAAGACCAAACCATGGTATCCTGAGGCCAGAAAGGAGTGAACATTTTTAGAATTATAGGCACTTCTGCTGTCTGTAGAGTTGAGAAATTGTTATCATTGCGGAGGAGGTTTGGTGATTTATTTGAAATTCCTGGAAGAGTTGCATTAAGAGAAGTTTGACCAAAGTCTCAGAGCTGCTGACTGGCTCACTTAGAAGTATGCAATCTATCCAGCAAACCACAGAAAAAAATATGGGAGAAAATAATTTCTATAAAAATTGAAAATATTAAATAAAAATGTCTGTGAAGATACAGAGTGGATGGATTCTCACTTGATCTCTGTTCATCAAACAAAACAAAATCTTTTATTTTAATTACAGACTTCTGGGAAGCTGCAAAAATAAAACACAGAATGCCATGTCCCTCTTGAGACTCCCTCTTCTCCATGGTGATTTTTTTTTAGTAACTATAATACAAGACCAAAAATAGGAGATTGACAGTAGCACACCTTAGGGGTTACATTGTGTATCCCCTACCTGACATCTATTAAAATCCCAGCCTGTCAGTACCTTACCAATGGCCTTTTGAAATAGAGTCACCAGTTCTGCTCTAAGGCAATGTGATCAGTGTCCTTATAAGACAACCATGGGGAAATTGTCACTATGACAACATGAGTGGGGGTTTCAGTTATGCATCTGCAAAAAAAAAAAAAAGATAAGTGCCAGAGTTGACCAGAATCTAGGAGGTGAGGAGGTGTTCTGATGTGCAGGCCTGGAGTTGCCCAGCTGCCAGCCAGGCTTGAGGCCCCACTGATGCCTGGCCCAGTCACAATATTACTGTCACTGAGACTCTTGGTGTGTTGGCTACCAGGAGTGGGCTGTGAACACTTGGTCTACACTTGTTGGTGGATACAGGCTTCAGGCTTCTCCAGTGCAGACTGAGACCGGGAACAAACAAAGTCCTGTGTTCCACTGGACTGCCTTTCCTCCTAAGGTCCTGAAGAAGTTGTGGGAGACTCTGTACCTTCCAGAGTCTTCCTATGCTGACTTCTGTAAGATGAGAATGATACAACACTAACAGCATTCCTAGCATTGAGCAGCCATGGTCAATGCCCAGTCTCTACACTAAGGCTCAGTGTTGGTCTCTGAACAATTGATCCTATTTTTCCCCCTTGGTCCCAATAGCCACCAGCTCTTTCTCTCTATTACCTTGACTCTGTTAGAAATCCCTCAGAGATGCAGGCATGCAGTGTCTGTCCACATGGTTCATTGGAGAATTTCAAAATTTTTTGCTTAATATTACTTTATAAATGTGTTACTGCATTTGCTTATGTCTGTCAGTGGACACCTGGATCTTTCCACTTTTTTGCTATATGAATAATGCTGCAATTAACACAAGTCTAAAAATGTCTATCGGAGTCCCTGCTTTCAATTATTTGGGGTACATATCCAGAGGTGAGATTTCTAGGTCATATGGTAATGCTGTATTTATTTTTGTTTGGCTTTTGTGTTATAGTCAGCATTTTAATTCCCACTTTTATTAGTTGCAGTGCTGGGGATGGAAGTCAGGGCCTTCCACATGCTTGGCAAATGCTCTACTACTGACTGAGCTACATCCCAAGCAGTGTCCGTTGTTTAAAGGGGAGATGGATAACAAAGGTGAACTACCTTACCCATACAGGAACTGGCTAACTAACAATGGTGACCTTCCCTAGCTGCACAGGAACTGGCTAACTAACAATGGTGACCTTCCCTAGCTGCACAAGAACTGGCTAACTAACAATGGTGACCTTCCCTAGCTGCACA
>PVIH01023926.1:0-23829 GCA_004025045.1 Sigmodon hispidus
ATTTCATTGACTTTTGTATTTTAAGAATAAACAGCATTATAAACGAAGTTGAATATATGTGCTTTATAGATATGCTCTCTCTGATACTTTTTAATTATTAGGAAGGCACTGCTTCATATGTTCAAACAGTAATGATGCAATTGGAAACATGAACTCAAAACCTGGAACATGTTAGCAGAACTATGGAATAGGATACCAGAATTTATTTATTGCCTTTAACTTCTCTCTGACCCCTTGCCTTTATGTGTAAAGAGTTTCATTTCACTATTGTTGTGTTAAGGAAAAAATAGCATACTTAGAAAGATAAATTATCACAAAATCTCTATCATTTATAGAGACCAAATTATTAGTCTTTTAGAAAAACATATTCCATAAGTATTTAAGTTGACTAGGAATGAACTTGTTACAGTTTATCTTGATTATAAACTAGACTACATCTGGAATCAACTAAAACCAAAGTCTCCAGGCATTCGTAAGGGGACTTTTCTTGATCACACTGTTAGAATCAAGAAGAGTCATGCTAACTCTGTACCACATCTTCTGATAGAAACCCTCATAAAAGGAAATGGAAGAAGGAAGCTTTGCTTTTGCCTGATTATTCTCAAAATCACTGGCAAGTTCATTTATCCTTTTGCTGAAGCATTCCTTCACCAATATTAGTACCATTTTCAGGGTGGAGATGCCAATGTAGACTGAGGACTGATCATCAGCTCTTCAGTAATCCTCTGGGACTCCAGCACCAGATTGGGACTGTTGAGACATTTAGCCTCATAAACTGACTAAATCCTGGAGTTTCTGTTTCTCCAATATGAGATAACCATTGCTGAGATGCCCAGACTGCAACTGGTAAGTTAGTTTTAGTAAATACTCCCTTTAATATATCAGTTCTATAGCTTTAGAGAACCCTGACTAGTTAATATAGAGTGTTGTATTAAGAGTGAAATATTGCTGTAACAGGCCTGATCATGATGTTTAGGGGAGGATTGTAAAATACTTTGGAACTCTGGGCTGGAAACATCATTTAATCATTTAATATTTAGAGCTTAATGAACTGTCATTGTTACTTTAACAATTACATTGACAGTAATGCAGGTGATGGGGTTCTGGCCTGTTTCAGAGAAAAGGAAAGATACAATCATGGCCATTCCTGTGATATTTTGGGAAAAAAAAATTGGAAGTAAGACCTTTGCTTTGCTGACACAATTGATACTAGTCATCTGGGACTCAGAAATTAGCTGTGATTAATTAGGTATCAGCATTATTAAAGTGAAATCTTTTGGGAATATTTCCTCAGGAACAGCACACAGAAGATGTGGTCCAGAGGTACCAAGGCTACTTCTAATGCTGGCAACTAGCAAAAAACATTATTAGCTAAATCAAGTAGATGAGGATTAGGTTTTAAATAAGAGACTACCAAAAAGGCAATATGTTCATTTCAATAGGAGTGATTATAGGTAACATAAATGAAGAAAGACTTTTGATATTTATATGTTGAAAGTCCTGAAATAAATGTATATTGTTTTTAGTTTCCTTGCTTATATAAAATTACACACTTTTAACTCTGAAAAAACATACATAGATTTAGACAAAGTTCAGATACAAAGTTCTATGCAGAGGGTGATAAAAATAAAAAAAGAAATGCCTTAGAGAATAACTTCTTATAAAGTGAGCATTTAATAGACTAACATGAAGATATTCAAACCTTGATTTGTTAAAACCCAGATTCTTAAGGAATTAAATGACTGGCAAAATCAACAGACAAAAAAGCCATTCTTTTAATAAAATATCAAATCTTTTTATTTATTTATTATTTTATTATGAATAAAGTCGTAGTTTTTAATCTATGTATGTCCTTGTTGAAGCTCCCTTCCACCTCCCAACCCTTCCAGCCACTCTCTTTACTCCATACTCTTTATCTCCTCCCCCAGCAAGGGCAGGAGGTCCCAAGGTCCCAATGTGACTTAGTTCAGCAACCACTCCTGGCAGATCCACTTTCCTCACCCCAACATCAAGACTGTGTCAGGTGTTCCTCTGGAGGGAGTGGGATCCTAGGTGTCAGTCCAAAGTCTTTCAGATCCCAAGCTGTTCAGTGTTTGTGGTTTGCAGCTTGGACATGCTTTGCTTTATGCTTTTTTTCTTTAAAGTCCACTAATGAATGAGTACATCCCCTGCCTATCTTTCTGGGTTTGTGATACCTAACTCAGGAGGATATTCTCCAAATCCATCCATTTGCCTGCAAATTTTAGGATATCACTTTTTTTCTTACTTCTGAGTAGTACTCTACTGTGTAGATGTTCCACAGTTTGTTAATCCGTTCTTCAGTTTAGGGGCATCTAGGTTGTTTCCAGGTTGTTGCTATTACAAATAACGCTGCTGTGAACATAGTTGAGCTAATGCCTTTGGAGTGAGAATGTGCATCTTTAGTGTATACACCCAGAAGTGATATTGCTGGATCCTTGGGTAGATTGATTCCCACTTTTCTGAGAAACCGACATACTGCATTCCAGAGTGGCTGAACAAGCTTACACTCCCACCAACAATGGGAGTGTTCCCCTTGCTCTGCAAACTCTCCAGTATAGGCTGTCATCTGTGGCTTTTATCTTAGCCAATCTGACAGGTGTCAGTGGTATTCAAATTTGTTTTGATTTGTATTTCTCTGATGGCTAAAGATGAAGAGCACTTTTTCAAGTGTCTTTCAGCCATTTGTAGTTCTTCTGCTGAGAATAACCTCTTTAGTTCTGAACCCCATTTTTTGATTGGGTTATTCAAGATTTTGGGCTCTAGTTTCTTGAGTTCTGTATATATTTTAGAGATCAATCCTCTATCACTTGTAGGGTTGGTGAAAATCTTTCCCCATTCTGTAGGCTGTTGTTTTGTCCTATTGATTGTGTCTTTGGCTTTCCAGAAGCTTCTCAGTTTCAGGAGGTCCCACTTATTGATTGTTGTTCTTAGTTAACTCTCTTTTGTTATTTTTGGGATTGTAATCTAAGTAAAATTTTTTCTCTTCCTTTTCCTTCCTCTGAAGTCTCCCATGTATTTCTCCCTGTGCTTTTTCTAATTCATGGACTATATTTTCATTAGTTGTTATTGTATGTATATATATATATATATATATATATATATATATATATATACTCCTAAATATAACCTGTTAAGTCCACATAATGTTACTTGTATGTATGCTTTCAAGGCTGATCACTTGGCACTGGATAATCAATTGGTGTGTTCTTCCTTTGAGAGGCCTATTTCTCCTGCTGCCAAGTCCATTCAGTTTTCTATAGTCCTTGTGCAAGGTTGAGACTTGCTGATCTTTTCCCTCCATCTTTGGCATGCCCACTAGTGTCATCCTTGTTTAGCTCATGTTTGAGAGGTCATGTTGGTCATGCTAATCCTAGTAGACACAATCTCACAGCAAACTCCCTGATCTTCTAATTCTTGAAGTCTTTTTGCCCCCTCTTTCACAGTGTTTCCTGAGCTTTAGGTATGGTAGTATTTTGCAGATGTAGACTGTGCTCCACAACTCCACATTTTTACCTGTTGTAGTTTTCTGTGGTGGTCTCCATCTGTTGCTAAGATAAGTTTCATTGATGAAGGTTTAAGATTACACTTATCTGTGAGTATAAAGGGCAAATGTTTACAGATGGTTGCTAGAGATTATGTTGGTTTAGTAAATTAGTTGCTGTGGATTCTCCTTCAATAACCATGATTTCACTAGCATTAGGTAGTTAGCTTTATTTCCAGTACTTGGCATGATATCCTTGTTGAATGAGTTCTTTAGTCCAAATAGAGAGCTGTTGGTTACCCCTAAGGTTTATGTGTCACTGCTGCATCCTTAAGATTACCATGCCATTTTGTTTACTGATATAGTTCACATGTACCATAGTTGTGTAGGGCTGTTGGTTGCCTCCCTCCTTTGGAAATTTGGATGGCACCTTCTGTTGCCATGTAAGCTAGTCCTCAGGGAAGGGGCATTTAGGTCAGTTACAGTCCCTCATTCCTGTTTTTTAAGTAAATAGTTTCTTCATCCATAGGGCTTTGCTGCACAACTTTGGGGAGTAACCAAGAGCAATAGCAGTATGTCACATGTTTTGGGAGTCTCTTTAACAGCTCTGGGCAACAACTCTAAAGAAGATTTCTCATGTCTGGTATTGAGGTTAGGTGATCTTGGAAAAAGTTCATTAAAACAACACATGAAATTTTGTGCATTATATGGGTAATTTTTGTTGTAAAATGTTAGTGATATTTCTTATGTTTTTTCATAATCCTTATTTTTCTTTTAGCCACCTCCCTCTTTCTTCTGAATTTATGTCCCCCATCACACTAAGGGGCAACATCCCTTCCCATTTCCCTGACTGAATCACCTGTACTTGATCATTTCCCCCTAAATTGCTCCATACTCCCACCCTCATTCTGGGTATGATTCTGTTTTACTTTCCAGCTCTCTGTAGTTATTACAGGCTATGTACCCACATCTATACATTTAGAATCAGGAACTTCCAATATAAAAGAACATGTGATGTTTGTCTTTTTGAGTCTAGGTTACCTTATTCATTGTGATCTTTTCTAGTTCCGTCTGCAAAGTACATGATTTAATTTTTCTTTACAGATGAATAGTATTCCATAGGGTATATGTATTATATTTTCATTACATTAGTTGGTTTTAATAATTTAGGTTGTGTCATTCCCTAGTTATTGTGAATAGCAGCAATAAATATGCCCTAGCAAGTATCTCTAAAGTATGATGTCAAGTCCATTTGGGGATGCACCAAGGAGTGGTATAGCTACATTATATGATAGCTTTATTTTTAGCTTTTTGAGGATTCTCTACACTGATTTCCATACTGGTTTTACCAATGTCATTCTCACCAACAGTGTATGAATGTTCCCCTTTCCCCACATCACTTCCTGGCATTTACTGTAGGTTGTTCTGTTGGCATTCTAACTGGGAAAAGCTAGTGAATCTGGGAGCTTGTTGTCAGATTGTGTCTCCCAGTAACATCATAGGCTACTCCTATAAAGTCTCACCAACATGACTGCCTAACTATGATCAGCATTACATAGACTAAGTAGATTATATTTAGGGATATATGTATATGCATATACATATATGTGTGTAATTACAATAAAAGAGAGTGGGGATGAATATATGAAAGAGTTTGGAGAGAGGAAAGGAAAAGGAGACACATAATTAAATGATAATCTCAAGAATAAAAAACTGGCTATGCTAGTAAGAGGAGCAGATAATAAGAGGAGTAAAATGCGTCCAGTGACAGTTTTTGAGAACTAGCGATTTTTTCCTTGAAATTAAGCATATAGATTTTAATATTTTCATTTTTTATTTTGGGACCTAAACTCTTTCAGGAATTAGTTCTAAATATGATAGAAAATAATAAAAACTTTACAATGGAAAAGTGTCAGAAATATTTGCTTAGAAAGAACCTCAGAGGGCTAGAGAGATGGCTCAGCTGTTAAAGCCTAGGCTCACAACCAAAAATCTAAGAACCTCAGAAGGCTACATTGGTAACTATTTAGGAGTAGTCTTTTGACTTGTCTGCATATAAAACTAGCCAGAATTCACTGGAACCTTATCAACCATATGATATACATATATGTATATATATAATGGTTTACATTCAACAACAGACTGGCATCAAAAATTATCATGCTCAGTTTCAATGAAAATCTTTGTTTCTTTAAAATGCTGATGAAAAATGCTTGTATCTTCTCCACTCTTTCTCTTCTTTCTCTGTTGCTGTATATGAAAGCTTAATCTACTAAATCAAATACAAAAGATAGACTCATGAAATTAAAGGTTCATTTGCATGTCACAGAAAGATTTTCAGAAAAATTCAGTTTGAATTTGAATACTGATGAGTATTTGCTAAAACATGTCCACACATATCTCCTCTAAGGTAAATAATGAGTTCAAACATTTCCTCACAGGTATTACAGCACAAATATCTATCTAGTTAGAATTTGCCTTATAATACTACTACCTGAGTAAATGTCTTACTGTTAGAGATATTACATAGTGTGTTGTGAACTCTGAATCCTTATAAAACACTGAAGAATATTTTAAAGAATTTTATAGACCAAGCTAAAAAAAAAGAAGACTGCAGGAAGAATCAGTAAATGCATTAGGCATGTATGTCAGAGTACTTAAAAACAGAATTTATATATTTAGCAACCTTTTATAGTTTTCTTTCTCAGTTAAAGTGGAAATTTATTTATTTAGCTTAGTACTCATATTTCTGTTCTTGCCTTATATCCTGGTAATTTTACTTCTAATTTGTATAGTGGTATACTAGGCAATCATAATTATAGTTGAGTTACTAGCTCATTGATAGCATTTTAAGAACTAAGTAATTTGATTTACTGTTGTGTTTTAACTAAAACGACATCACATTAAAAAGTTCCATGTAAAATAAGAGTAGAGTTTCACAGCTCTGAAGTAATCAAACTTAAAGCCCTGATAACAGGTGCTAGAAAACAGATTAACACTCACTGTTTCATTTTTTCATATCTGGCATCCATGTTGCTCTGCATTTTTTTAAGTTCATGCATTTCAGATAGAATTTTGTGCAACTCATCAGAGTAAAGGCTGGCGTCATCAACTTTTATTGTTGACCCCTAAAGTGGGAACAGTACAGTCAGGTTGGTTAAAAAATTGACAAATCATTAACTATCCATTATGAACACTAATGAGAAAGAACAGGACCAATAGAAAAAAAGTGTATCCAATTCTGTAAATATACCTTGATTATAGTAGTATACTATGCATGCTTCACATTATAGTTATTAGATACATTATTATGCTTCCACTAATGTGAAAACTCCTGGAAGATTAAGAAGCTGGAGAGATGGCTTATCAGTTCTTAGTACTGGCTGCTCCTTCAGAGGACACAGGTTATTCTGTAACTCAAGTCTCATACTGGCTGTGCCTTCAGAGGATACAGGTTATACTGTAACTCAAGTCTCAGGGGATAAGATACCCTCTTCTGGCTCCTGCAAGAACTACATGTTCATGGTAGACTTGCGGGCAAAATACTCACACACATAAAAATTAAATAAGGAATGAAAATATATAGTTTCTGACTATGCTTCTTCCTGATTTCAAGAACAATAACCTTATACCACATAGAAGATTTTCAACAACTTCCCCAGTATATGTATGTATAACACACACATATTATATATTACACACATTGCATACATATATGTACAAATGCATATATATATATATATATATCCCACAAACATCTATAATGCCAGCACTCCAAAAGGTAAAAAGGGAGAAGGGAGATACTAAAAATGCCTCACCCCTACCACCAAAAAAAGAAAGAAAAATGCAAATGCTAGTTGAGTATGTCAGAATTTCTATCCCTAATGAAATGACAATACTTAACAAGAACATAAAATTACAATTTTTAGTAAGTACTGTAATATAGCCAAATATATTATATATCACTATATGTGACTCTGACACACAGTATATTAATTTAGAAACAATCTGTCATACATATATCTCATTTTTGTTTAGAGTTGAACTTTTTTCTCCTTTTCCTGTTGGGAGTGATTATGAGAATAATAGGAGAGTAGTTTTATATTGTAAATAATCTACAATGTGGTCAACCCTCAGAAATAATCCACAGTAGACTATAATATTCATTGTTTGGTCTGCTGAATTTTGAGCATATTAAACTATTTTTTTATGAAATGAAACATCATACTATGGTTATACAACTTAAGGCATAATAATGCCAATAATAATGTGAAAATTAATTTTGCAGGGATTTCTTAGAACAGATTTAATGATTAGACTGTGTATTGTTTCCAAAGGCCTAAATGCATTATCACCATAACTAATAGAACTTTTAAAAGTTTCATTCATTCAGAATCTCACAGTATGGGCATAATCAAAGTTGTTAAAACTTTTTAAAACAGATGAGAGAATCAATAAAAATAAAAATTCAACAGAATAAAGCATCATCAATTATTCCAAATTGAAGCTTTATAGTATACCATTACTATGAATAGGAACTAGAGGCTCCTGGCCCTTCAAAGTAAAGCTCCAAATTTTTGAATAGAAAATTCCACCTTGTTATATCTGTTGTAAATGTGTCAGAAGAATAAGTTTATCTGTAAAACATTGCTGTATAATTAACAGACCAGAGAGAAATTGGATATTTAAACTTAAAAATAATGGCCATGAAAAGCAGTGTGTAGTGCACTGCAAATGAGTAGTGCTGATGATATATTTTATCAGGACCAAGAAGAGGGAACAAATATATTGGCAATGAACAAGTTCTCTGTTTTGATTCTGTGGTGAAAAACAAATTGCCTCCCATCTGAATAGCTCATAAACTAGGTATTTCCTCTTCAGACAATATGAATCCTTTCTGTAATATTTACCAAACCAGTGGAATAAAAGCTACCAAGTCACCACTACAAAAATTGTCTTTTTTTAGCCATGAGAAATTAAAAAATATGTTATCTCTTTTATATATTATTACTTTCACTAACTAATGAGATATGAGAATCCCTGTTCCCCATGTAGGAGTTTTAATCTCAAATTAAATACTGCTTAGGTCATATGTCTTAAAACAATTCTTAATTAGACCAAGAAGATTAAGTGTTCAGTAGAATTGGTGATGTCTGAACATGACTCCCTTTTCAGTGGGATTGAAAAATGACTTCATGAAGCATTGTTTTCCATTTTCTACACCTTAGAATAGGAACTGTCATTTTAAATCACCATGACTAAAATGAAAGCTGTTTCAATTTGGTATAATAAAAACAAAATTTGTTCTACTTTAAAAGTCCAATTGTCTTATCATCACTTATGACTCTTAATTTTGGGGGCAGAACAAAAACCATTTTGTTTGTATGAGCTATATTAATGTCTACCATATGAAAACTTAAATTTGATCTTTATGGCTATGGAGGATGATCACCTATACCACAGTGAGGCTTTTTGATTATGTGGCTATTTTGGGTTTTGGTCCTGGTGTATAATTTAATTTTTTAAAAGGTAGGTCCAATGATACAAAATCTATTCTCTTTCTCTTTGAAAGCTTTATTTTTCTGCACTTCTGAAGTATAATTTTGCTGGACACAATTTTACTTATCTAAATTTTTGTCTTCAGAATTTAGTGTCAGAAGGACACCTCTTGTGTTTACAGTATAGAGACATAGGTCTGGTAGAATAGGGACACACAGTATGAACCTTACTGGGAGGTAAGTAGAGGTGCTAAAGCATACCAGTGCCTCTAAAAGGGACTTTGCGGTGCCAAATGGTTATTGGAGTTTTAGAAGTCTCAGACCAGAACAGGTTCATAATGTTACTTCAAAAAGACTCTTGTATAGGTAGTGCTGTGGCCACTGTGACCTTATGTGAATTTTACCCCCTCCCCCAGCCAGGATTTTCAGATTAAATGACGAATGGCTATGTGCAGAATTTGGTCTAAGAGAATCCTGCTAGACTACAGGGAAAGGTCTTAGAGTCAGAAATTAGCAAGGCAGAAACTAAACTGGAACCAGAGTTTGCTGGTGAACAGTAAAGGTTCTAAGCTGCTCACCAGCTAACCAGAAGCAACATCCTCCCAGAGATGAGTCCAATATTAGTGACCTGGCGCCTGAGAACATCTCAGAAATATGAGAAGCATCTGAGTGTGAAGCACTCTCTACTGACCAGAATAACCTGATCTTCAGGAAGAAAGCATAAAAGTAATAACAAGATGGCCAGTGTAAGTCAGACTTATGGAAGTCAAGCACAAATAAGCTAGAAAGAATGCATTCCCATCCTCTATCCCATATTTGTCCTCATTCATATTTCTATCCCATCCCCCAGTCTTTTTAGATTTTCCTTTCCCAAAGAACATAGGCTGGCAATGTCTTTTTCAATTAACCTTTAGTAAAACTTTTATATTCCCCCACTCCCCTACTTCTTGTTCCTTTTGTATATATTTTTCTCCTACACTTTTTCACAGTCAAAATAGTATCAAGCATTGCTATTCTTACCCTGGATTCTTTCTGTTTTGCTCTTACTGTTTCTGTTTGTTTATTTTTTTTCTACTCAAATGAAAAACAACAAATATATTAGTACACACACTGATATCTGTGTTCCTTTAGTTCCTAAAACGATTGTTGCTTAGGAACAAATACCCTTTTTATTGGGCTAATACTGGATTACAATTGAGAGCCTATCCTTTGATAGTGGGTTTTTGTCAGACAAGATTGTAACTTCAGGTGAATACTAAGGATCAAATCTGGTGTCCTTATTATCAGGCTTACAGATATAAATAATACATCAACCCTCTAACAACACAGCTCTATGTGAAAAGACCAAAGAGTCCCCCTGAAATAATGAGGGTGATTTAAAATAAATTAATCATAATGAAATTTAAAAATAAATAAATTCAGCCAACAGCTGAACTCCAGATATGTAAGACACAATGGAAAGCCATAATTTGAAAAACCAAAGCAACATTAGTCCTCCGAAATTACTAGTCCCATAAAATTAGTCTCCAGGAAAAATTAGTTACTGAAACTTTAGTTAAATGATTCAAAAGTACAATTATAATATAGTCCCATAAAATTAGTCTCCAGGAAGAATTAGTTACTGAAACTTTAGTTAAATGATTCAAAAGTACAATTATAATATAGTCAAAGAAACTAAGGAAGACTGAGTGGAGGAATTCTTAGAACTCAAAACTTCAAGGAAATAATGAGGTAAATATAAGTTATAAAATAAGAATACAAATATAGCAGCATTGAGGAAAAACGAAAGCGAAATACTGAAAAAGAAAAATGCAAATGAAATAATGTGGTGGAAATGTTCTCTGTATGATGTAAATGAAGGAGCTGTTTTGGCCTGTGTGAAACACCATAGAAGTGGGTGGAGGATCAGAGAAGAGATAGGTAGAAGGAAGGTGGAGTTAGTCAGTCTCCATCAGACCACCGAAGAAGAATCATGTAAGGAATACAGGTGAGCCACACGCCCGGCCACGTGGCAGACAGAATACTAGAAATGGGTTGAATTAAGATGAAAGTGTTAGCTAGTAATGTGCTTGAGACAGACCAAACAGCATGAAATTAATATAAGCATCTGATTCATTTCTTTGGGGGAAAAAGCTGCTGTGGGCAAGGTCCAAACTTTTCGTCCAAACAGGGCGAGAAATCTTCTACAACAAAATAAGAATATTTGTAGAATGATAACAATAGAATGTTTCAAGGACAAAATACAGCACTTGTGCTTGAAGTTAAGATGGGGGAATCATAATATTTGAAAAGAGCCTCAGAAGAATTATTCCAAAAGTATGGCTGATACATTCAATATACATATCATGCCATGATAATCCCAAACCTTAGAATCATTGATATAAAAGAGGAATAATTTTTCATTCTGAATGTATCGTAAATGTTTTCAGCAAAATCATTGCAGAAAAATTTCCAGAGTTATGAAAAGATATATAGGAAGCACTTAGGACACAAACAGAAAATAAACATGAAAGAACTTCCCTTCAATGAAACTACTAGCTATTGAGAACCAAAAATATATTGAAAGCAACACAAGAGACATCTGTTATGGAATACTACTTTAAGGTGTGTTACATTTGTTTGTGCTATGAAACATTTGTTTAATGACACAAATATGTGTTGCTTTCTTTTATGTTGCATTTGTTTAACTCTGTGAGTTGTGTTACTTTGCCTGTTTAAAACACGTGATTGGTCTAATAAAGAGATGAATGGCCAAACAGCAGGAGAAAGGATAGGTGGGGCTAGCAGACAAGAAGAATAAATAGAAGGAAAAATTTGGGAGAATGGGAAGAAAGAACAAGAAAACAAGAAGAGGATGCAAGGGGCCAGTCACCCAGCCACACAGCAAGCCATACAGTAAGAGTTTATGTACCATGTACAGAAGTAAGAACAAGGCAAAAGAGGCAATGACATCCTAAAATTTGCGGGCAAATGGATAGATTTGGAGAATATCCTTCTGTGTGAGGTATCACAAACCCAGAAAGATAAGCAGAGGATGTACTCACTCATTAGTGGGCTTTAAACAAAAAGCAAAGCATGTCCAAGCTGCAAACCACAACCACTGAACAGCATGGGATCTGAAACACCTTGGACCGGCACCTTAGAGCCCACTCCCTCCAGACGAACACCTGACCCAGTCTTGATGTTGGGGGTGAGGAAAGTGGATCTGCCTGGAGTGGATGTTGAACTAAGCCATATGGGACCTTGGGACTTCCTGCCCTTGCTGGGGAGGAGATAAAGTGATGGAGAGGAGAGAATGACTGGGAGGAGTGGGAGGGGGAAGGGAGTTTGAACAGGGAATACATTGATAAAAAATATGACTTTATTCATAATAACAAAAGAAGAGGCAAAGAGTAGATGGGATAATTTAAAGTTAAGAAAAGCTAGATAGCAACAAGCCAAGTTAAGGTGAGGCATTTATAAGTAATAATAAGCACCTCTCCCTGTGTGTGTGTGTGTGTGTGTGTGTGTGTGTGTGTGTGTGTGTGTTATATTTTGGGAACTTGGTGGCAATCCCCAAAAGAGCAAAGAGTAAAAACTAAAAACAACAAACAAAAGCAGGCTTGTGAGAATAACAGTAACAATGAGGGAAAAAAATCTAAAAGCCAGGAAATGATATAAGTTCTGAAAGCCAACTACCATCTCTAAAATATTATATTCAGAAAAACTATTTGTAAAATTTAAGAAAAAAAACCCTTTTCATGATAAAAACAAACTAAAGGCATTTCTGAACATTAAGCTGGCTCTATGGAAGATACTTGAAGGAATCCTTTGGAATACGAAGGAGGAAATTCATAGGGGCAGAGGAAAAATAAACTACACTTCTGTAATAGTTAGGTAGAGGAATAAGAAAAGTCCCAAACCACAAAACAATAAAACATCAGGAATTAACACATGTATTTCAACAATCACTGTGATTATGAAGGGTATTATTTCCCTAGGCAAACCCAAAGACTGAAAGTATAGCTTAATAGCAGGATTTATTGATTTGTTGCCTGCAAACAAATGACAGTTCTTAAGGTGAAAAGATGACTTTTTTTGCCTAAGCAAATGGAACAGAAAAAAACCCTTTTGGCTTTATACATGATAAAACTGCAAATATGCAGAACAAAACTAAAGCACAGAAAGCAAGAGAAAAGCCATGCATCATATATAAGAAAAAGTCCATAAGAATAACAGTTGATTTCTTAAAGGAAACTCTGAAAGCTAGAAAAGGAATAGATCCAAATCTATCACCCTGCATAAAAATCAAATCCAAGTGGATCAAAGACCTCAACAAAAACTAGCCACACTTAACTTAATAGAAAAGAAAGTGGGAAATAACCTCTAACACATTGGCAAAGGCGACCACTTTCTAAATATAAAACTAGTAGCACAGACACTAAGAACAACAATCAATAAGTGGGACCTCCTGAAATTAAGAAGCTTCTGTAAAGCCAAGGACACAGTCAATAAGACAAAATGACAGCCTACAGAATGGGAAAAGATTTTTATCAACCTTACAAGTGACAGAGGACTAATTTCTAAAATATTTAGAGAACTTAAGAAACTAGAGCTCAAAACCCTGAATAACCCAATTAAAAAATGGAGTTCAGAACTAAAAAGGGAATTCTCAGCAGAAGAATTACAAATGGCTGAAAAGCAAATGAAAAAGTGCTCAATATCCATCCATCAGAGAAATGAAAATCAAAACAGCTTTGAGATACCACCTTACAATTGTCAGAATGGCTAAGAGAGAAGGCACAGATGACAGCCTATTCTGGAGAGGTTGCAGAGCGAGGGGAACACTTCTCCATTGTTGGTAGGAGTGTCAACTTGTTCAGTCACTCTGGAATGCAATATAGCGGTTTCTCAGAAAACTTGGAATCCAATCTCCCCAAGGATCCAGCAATACCACTACTGAGCATATACACAAAAGATGCACATTCTCACCCCAAAAACATTAGCTCAACTATGTTCATAGCAGCATTATTTGTAATAGCAAGAACCTGGAAACAACCTAGATGCCCCTCAACTGAAGAATGAATTAACAAATTGTGGTATATCTACAAAATAGAGTACTACTCAGCACTAAAAAAAAAATGGTATCCTAAAATTTGCAGACAAATGGATGGATTTGGAGAATATCTTCCTGAGCGAGGTCTCACAAACCCAGAAAGATAATTAGGGGATGTACTCACTCATTAGTAGACTCTAAACAAAAAAACAAAAAGCAAAGCATGTCCAAGCTGCAAGCCACAAACACTGAACAGCTTGGGATCTGAAAGACTTTAGACCGACACTTTGGATCCCACTCCCTCCTGCGGAACACCTGACCCAGTCTTGATTTTGGATGAGGAAATCGAACTTTCCTGGAGTAGATGCTTAACTAAGACACCTTGGGACCCCCTGCCCTTTCTGGGGAGGAGATAAAGTGATGGGGAGAAGAAAGAGTGACTGGGAAGGGTAGGGAGGGGTAAGGCATTTTGAACAAGGGGATACATAGATAAAAAATGAGACTTTATTGTATAAAAATAAAAAAAAGAAAAAAGAAAAAACACAACAATGTGAAAGGGGGAAATAAAATAAAAAAAAGAAATGGTTAAAACAATGTAATCCAAGATCTAAAAAACTCACAGATACCAGCATAAACTACTGTATCTGGGAAAGCTAATTGTTTTAATTTATGAAAAAGGAAAAAATCCACCATGTAAACAACAAAAGATAATCCCTATTCATTATTCAATTCCTACTGAGTATATTGGAATATTGGACGCAATATTTTAAACTGAGGAGATAATTAAGCATAGCTAATATACCATAGAAAGATAAATGAAGATATAATTGCTGAAACAGTACAACTGAGAACACAACAAAAAGTACAAAATGCATGCAATCAACATCTGTCAATAATATTTAAATAACAATAGCTTCAATTTGACAATGGAAAGACATGGGCTCAATGAATGGGTTACAAGCATAATCCATATTTCTGCTGTCTACAAGAAACTCATTTTAGTTTTAAAAATGGGAACTACCTTAAACAGAGTGAATGGAAAAAAGAGCTGCAAACAAATGGGGCCAGGAAGCAAGCAGGCATTGCTATCTTAATGTGTGATAAAACAATCAAAGTAAAATTGATCAGAAGAGACAAAGGACATATCACTCAAATCAACTGAATAATTAACCAAAAATGGCATGCAATTTTAAACATATATGCTCCTAACTCTGGTGTATCAAATTTCCAAAAGGTATATGATTGAGATAAATGACACAAATTAAAACCAACCCAATAACTCTTAAGTTATTTGAGCACTTCTCTTTTTCCAATACACAGGTCAACTGGACAACCCCCCCCCAATAATCAGAAATAAGTGACATCATATATTAAATGGACTCAAAAGATACTATGGAGTAGTCCACCTAACATCACATAGAAGTCTTTGTAAAATAGACCACATCTTGGGACAAAAAAATAAACCTTTGCAAATACAAAAAGATGGAAATGATTCCTTGTATTCTACTGAAGAGCAATTAAAAAAAAAGAACCCTTAAAATTGACAAAAAAAACTCTTAAAAATGCACAAACTCCTAGAGATTAAACAACTCATTACTGAATGAATATTGGATCAAAGAATAAACCAAGACTGAAATAAAACATTTATGGAATTAAATGAAAGTGATAACACAGTACAACATTCAGGACACATTAGAAAAAGTCCTATAAGGAAAATTTGTACCTCTAAATGACTACATTAAAAAAATCAGAAAAAACACAAGTAATTGACTTAATGGTGCAACTAAAAATTTGGAGAAGCAAAGACAAACCAAACCCAAATGGCAAGAAAATATAAAAATCAGAGGAGAGAGTAATGAAATAGATGGAAAAAAATCAATAAATCCAAGAAGTAGTTCTTTGAGAAGATAATCAAGTTCTACAGACCACTGCCCCAACTAACCAACAGACAGAAATGCAGGAACCTAGCTCAAACTCATGGCCTCAGTGAACTCTTTTTGCAGAAAAGCTACATTTCCTGGATAAGTCTCATTTTCAATTTCTCTACTTTGCCCAAGCATCTGCGATCAGCAAACTGATGAGCCCATTTCTACACCTGTGGCCATTAACTCTTCATTCACGAGGCAGCATGACCTGACCTAACTCAGATGCATAGTATTTCATGGCACCATGGACGCTATATGGAAATGAAGGAGGCTTTTGAATGAGTGATAATCAGGAGCTGTCTAATTGGACTTAAGCTGTGTTCAACAGGAGGAAAATCATGCCCAGTACTAGAAACCTAGCCAACTTTTTGGGTTAGTGAAGTCATGGACTTTAGAAAATTATTTACCACTTGTACTTTGGAAGACCAGCATAATTCTGTACTACATATTAAATCTTATTGTCATACTCTAAGCTACTACTAATTCTCATCAAAGAAAATAGAAAGCATCTTAGAAAATGAACACAATGTAGGAATCAATGGATTGTGGGAAATGTGGCCCAAAAGTATGCATCTATGTAGATACAGCTCTTGCCATCTATCATTCAAGGAACATCACAAAAGAAGTTGCAGAGAGATTTTTTAGAAGACAGAATATCATGAAGTCTGTATGAAATAGTACCTCCAAACAAACCAACAAATAAACCACATTGAAACAAAACAAAAGAAAGCAAAAGAAACCCCAAAACATCTTCATAAAAAGACTGGAACAATGCTAATATCAATAGGCATGCCAATGTAAAAAGAGGAACTTTCACAGAGACACACTACTAGACTAAAGAACTATAGACACTTAGTTACTACTGAGAGAGAGAATTACCCTTTCCCAGCAATGAGCCACATATGAAATGGTCAGCATTAAATCAAACAAATACAAATAACAAACATAAATTTAGAATGCTATATTTATATATTTGTCCATACATATGCGTGTGTGTGTAAAACAATAATGAATAAAAGGTTACCAATTTGAGAGTAGGAAGTGGATGATGGAAGAAGAGGTTAGAGAGACGAACCTAGAAAGTGCTGAAGGGAGGAAAGAGGTGGCTGTAAAGAAAATGTAATTCTGTTTTAATTAAAGATAAATATAATAAAAATTTAAAATTCCAAACCAAATAATAGGTAAAAATAATCAGTCATTGTGATTCATCCAAAGTCAACATATTACAGAGAAACTTGTGCATAAATGTTATTTCCTGCCCTATTCATAATAGCTAAGCTGTGGAACCAAACTAGGCATGCAGGCACAGAAGCTGGATAATGAAATTATTATTATTGTTGTTGTTGTATATATACCTAATGTAACTGTAAAGACGAATAAGTTCTGTTGTTTGTAGAAAAGTATATGCAACTCGATACAATCCTATTTAAAGAATAAAATTAAACTATGTGTGAGGGTACATGCCTTTATTTCCAGCACTTGGGAGGCAGAGGCAGGAGGGTCGCTGCATGTCTGAGGCCAGCCTGGTCTATATATTGATTTCCAGAACAGCTGGGGTTACAAAGTGAGACCACCTCAAAAAAAACTAAAAATAAAAAATGCATAAATGAAACTCATTTCAGAAAGACAAATCATATATGTATTCTATCATCTGTGGTTCCTAGATAGTTACAAAATTTATATTACATATATGAATATATATGTAATTAATATGGAAGTTAATATTTCTAGTGAAAGAAAGGAAAGTAATAAGAAGTAGAGGGAGGAGGAAAAGATGGGTAATAATAAAGGGTGTACATACTCAGTTTATATGTACTCTTGTAAAAATTCTTTATCAAATTAACAAATTTTGAATTGATAAAAATATATTTGTTCAAAAATTATAATACTGTGCACATTACACATTAAAATTAGAATACTTATAAAAATCAATCACTATATATTCCTAAGAATAGTGAACTGTGATTATGAGAGAATAAAGGTGGAAAAATTATTTCTAAATTTTTATGAAAATAGATTTATGTCATAGTTCTCCAAAAATGTCTTGACTCCCTCCTAGAGGTATAAAAATATGTATTGAGGACCACTATTTTTAGTGTTCATTCTAAATTTTCTTTCTGTATTTGTTTTTGGTCTTGAGTTTCTAGTATGCAGATAAAGTTTATGTGAATTATCAACATACACACACATCTTGCAAGTGAAAAACTGTGTAACTACTTTATATATAGCTTTGACTTGTCATCAGATATGGGTGCATGCAGACAGAGGCTGTAGCTATTTTCTTCAGTATTCAATATTCAAGTTACTATTTCATAATCTATCCTAGTTCCTTCTGCTTATTTCCTAGACTGTCAATATCTTTATAGTAAAAAAATACAAATGAAAAAATAAAGCACAAAAAAAAATAGTTTACCCAAAAATTACCTAAAGGCCATGTCTGCAGCAACCCAAAAACGTACCTAGCAGCTAGTTCCCAATTCCAGTGGCTTCAAATCATAAAATGTTTATGTTAAGTAAGGACTGAATGTTGCCCTAAATCCTACAGAATAGTAGAAGACAGAGGTCCCCTTCCCACCTTTCGCTTAATGTTTTCAAGGAGACAGGCTCCTCCTTTTTTGAAGAGTGGATGCTGGAATTCCAGAGACACTTTTGTCTCCTCGATAGTTCTTTCATTCTGCTGTACAATCACCTTTCGGAAACCATCTAGTATAAAGAACAAAAATCAAAATTAAACAATAGTAATGTCAGACAATGGATTCTAATGAGAAATTTAGAAGGATCATAACATGTGAGTAAAGTTCAGAATGTTGGATGGTCATAAAAATAAATTGGTATGCTCTAATATCTTAATTTCAGACTTTGGTACCAATCTGTTATTTTTTTAATGTGTAATATTTTTACTTTTTAATTTATAAAAAGTCTTTTTTCCATGTATCTCCCTGCTCCCCCTTTCTTCCTTCTTCCCAATCCCTCCCAACCACTGTTTCTTGTTCTCTCTCTCTCTCTCTCTCTCTCTCTCTCTCTCTCTCTCTCTCTCTGTGTGTGTGTGTGTGTGTGTAAGCACCTATCTGAGCTGGTGTGGTCTCTTGCATGGGAGCATGTAGAAACCAGAGGTTTGTGTAATGGTATCTTCTTCAACCCTATTTAACACCACATTTTTTTGAGGCAGTATCTCTCATTGAACGTGGAATTTGATGTTTTCTCTAAACTGGCTGGTCAAGTGAGCTGCTTGTTTCTGTCCTCTGCCTCTCAGTGCTAGAATTTAAGATGTGCAACATCAACTTGACTTTTATATTGGTTAAGAGAGTCTGAACCCATTTCCTTACACTTGCACAAGGACTACCAACTGAGTTGTCATCCAGAATTTGAGACCTAAATTTCTTAATTCTAATGTTTCTATACAACTTGGCAGTAACTTTAGAGTCCAAATAAATAATAATGGGTTACACATATATTTATATGTAATATTCCAGCCTCATTTTAACCAACAGATTCCAATTTTTCCAACCACTAACTAAATGCCAAGATGACATGTCTTATGCATTTCCAAGTGAGGGTAACTCTACATGATCTAGGTTTTATTTCCTTTTGGTGCCATGTTAATCACTTGGAAAATACTAAAAATAAGACAGTATGAAAATGAAGAAAAACATATGGAGGCACACACAATACACACACACACACACACACACACACACACACACACACACACACACACAAAACTCAAAATCTCCCCAAAACCAAACCAAACAAAAGCAGGATTGCTAAAGCAATCTTGAATAATAAAAGAACTGCTGGATTTATCACTATGGAAGAAGAGGTTAGAGAGACGAACCTAGAAAGTGCTGAAGGGAGGAAAGAGGTGGGTGTAAAGAAAATGTAATTCTGTTTTAATTAAAGATAAATATAATAAAAATTTAAAATTCCAAACCAAATAATAGGTAAAAATAATCAATCATTGTGATTCATCCAAAGTCAACATATTACAGAGAAACTTGTGCATAAATGTTATTTCCTGCCCTATTCATAATAGCTAAGCTGTGGAACCAAACTAGGCATGCAGGCACAGAAGCTGGATAATGAAATTATTATTATTGTTGTTGTTGTTGTTGTATATATACCTAATGTAACTGTAAAGACGAATAAGTTCTGTTGTTTGTAGAAAAGTATATGCAACTCGATACAATCCTATTTAAAGAATAAAATTAAACTATGTGTGAGGGTACATGCCTTTATTTCCAGCACTTGGGAGGCAGAGGCAGGAGGGTCGCAGATTTCAAGTTGTACTACAAAGCTATAGTAATAAAAAAAACCCAGGCTGGTGTTGCACACAAACAGACATGTTGGTTAATGGAATTGAAGACCTAGACATAATTCCACACACCTTCCAATACCTGATTTTTTATAAAGAAGCCAAAAATAGACACTGGAAAACCAGCCAGCATCTTCAACAAATGCTAAAGGTCAAACTGGATGTCTTCATGTAGAGAAGAGTGTAAATAAGTCCATATCTATCACCCTGTACAAAACTCAAGTCTAGATGGATCAAAGACCTCAACATGAAACCAGACACACTGAATCTGAGAGAAGAGAAAGTAGAAAACAGCCTTGAACTCATTAGCACAGAAGACACTTACTGAACAGAACACTGGTAGTGCTAGTACTAAGATCAACAATTAATAAATGGTACTATATGAAACTGAAAAGCTTCTGTAAGGCAAAGGACACTGTCAGTAGGACAAAATATCAGCCTACAGAATTAGAAAGTTTTCTTTTCAATTTCGCATCCAATAGAGTGCTAATATCCAAAATATATAAAGAACTCAAGAATCTTCATATCAAAACAACAAGTAATTCAATTAAAAGTTGGGTACAGATCTAAACAAAAAATTCTCAATAGAGGAGTCTCAAATGGCTGAGAAACACTTAAAGAAATGTTCAACATACTTAGTCAGCAGGGAAATACAAATCAAATCTACTTTGAGATTCCATTTTATAACTCTCAGAGTGGCTAAGATCAATAATAAAATCGATAGCTCATGCTGGTGAGGATGTGGAACAAGGGGAACACTCCTTCCTTGCTGATGGTATTTACAAACTTGTACAGCCACCTGGAAAATCAATATGGCAGTTTCTCAGAAACATGAAAAATCAATCAACTTCAAGATTCAGTTATACAACTCTTGAACATATACTTAAAAGCATACTTGATCTAACTACAAGGATACTTGCTCGACCATATTCGTTGTTGCTCTATTCATAAAGGTAAAAGCTGGAAGTAACCTACATGTTCATCAGTAGAAGAATGAATAAAGAAAATGTGATACATTACACAATGGAGTACTTTCATTTTAAATAAAATGATTTAAAATGATATCATAAAATTTACAAGCAAATGGATAGAACTAGAAAAAAATAAACCTGAGTGAAGTAATCTAGACCAACAAAGATAAATATGATATGTATTCACTTATATGTGGATATTAGCCATTAAATAAATGATAACTGAGCTACAATCCATAGACTCCGAGAAGTTAGGTATGAAGAAAGGGACTAGGGGTAACACAGGGATCTTTCTAGGGTGGAAAAGTAGAATAGATTTTATGGGTGAACTGGGGGTGGAGGTGGGCTTGAATTATGTGGGGAGGGTGAGGGAAGTAGGGGACAGAATGCAGAAATAGCCAGCTAGAATTGAGAGACATTTTAGGGATAGTATAAAAACATGGTGCAGTGGAAGCTTTGTTAAATACATAAAGGTGATTCTAATGAAGTCTCCAAATAATGAGGGAGATGGAGGCCTAACTGGCCATTTCTTGTCATGAGATGAAGCTTCCAATACTGAAACTTAGTTACATTCAAATGAATTGTTGGCCAAAGTGTTTTCATAAAAGTTCCCAAACAATCCAGGCTGCTATCAAGATAATAGGTTGCTTTCTACAAACTGATGGCAAGGTCCCATTGCTGAGGACAACAACCATACAACACACTTATCACAAAGATGTTGAGCTAGCACCTATGTACCTTCATCCCTATGTTATAGTGTCTTTAGTGTGGGAAGATACTCTGATGCCTACTAAAAGAGAAGTGTAGACACCAACCCTGCTGTAAAACCTTTGACCTACAATCTGTCCTGCCTGCAGAATATGCTAGGACAATGGTGGCACAAACCAGGATCTGATTTGTCCTAAGGCTCACTCCATGAGATGGAAGCCATACCCTATACTACTTGTGTGAATAAGAACCAGAGACTAGGTATCCCAGGGACCCAGGGTAAAACCTAGTAGTACTGATATTAAAAAAAAACAAAAAATGATTCCTAATGACATTCTGCTATATTCATAGATCAGTGCCTTACTCAGCCAGTATCAGAGAAGCTTCCTCCTGTAGCAGATGGGAACAAATACAGAAACCAAAATACAGACATTAAGCAAAGAGAAAGACCTTTCAACACACAGATCTAAATGGAATGTCTCCATTGAATTCCTCCCTTTAGAGCTCAGAAAACCCATATAGGAAAAGGAGGCTGAAGGAATTTAAGAACCTAAGGAGATGGGGGAAACCAGGAGACCAAGACCCTCTATATCAGTTCTTATAAAGTCACAGAGACTGAAGCAGTAAGTACAGGGCCTGTATTGGTCTGGACCAGGTCCTCTGTGTACATATTATAGCATTCAGTTTAGTATTTTTATGGGACTCCTCAGTATGTGAATGGGTGGATCACTGACTCTTGTGCCTTCTCTTGATTTGGGTCTCTTTTGCTTCTGTTGGATTGCCTTATCCAAATTCAACATAATGGGTTTTGTTTTTGATTGTTATTATATTTCACTATTTCATGTTTTGTTATTATCTCTTTGAAGTATGTTCTCCTCTAATAAGAGACAGTGCCACCATATGGAAGGAGTAGAAGGAGGAGAAACTGTAAACAAGATATATTGTATGAAAAAAGAATATATTGGAAATTGAAGCTGTCATTAAAAACCTCCCCAAAAATAAAAGCCCTGGTCCAGATCGTTTCAGTGCCAAATTCTACAAGACATTCAAAGAAGAATTACTACCATTACTCCTCAAACTATTTCACACAGCAGAAACTGAAGGAATATTGCCAAATTCCTTTTATGAGGCCACAATCACCCTAATATACAAGCTACTCAAAGACACAACAAAGAAGGAGAATTACAGACCAATTTCCCTCATGAATATTGATGCGAAAATTCTCAACAAAATTTTGGCAAACCGTATACAACAATGTATAAAAAATATCATCCACCATGACCAAGTAGGCTTCATCCCAGAAATGCAGGGCTGGTTTAACATACGAAAAACTGTAAATTTTATCCATCATATAAACAAACTAAAGGAACAAAACCACATGATCATATCCTTAGATGCGGAAAAAGCCTTTGACAAAATCCAACACTCCTTTGTGATTAAAGCCCTGGAGAGATCAGGAATACAGGGAGAATACCTAAATATAATAAAGGTGATTTACAAGAAGCTGACAGCCAGTATCAAACTTAATGGAGAAAAACTCAAAGCAATCCCACTAAAATCAGGAACTGGACAAGGATGTCCTCTCACCCCTTATCTATTCAATATAGTTCTTGAAGTTTTAGCTAAAGCAATAAGGGAATGAAAAGAGATTAAGGGGATACAAGTTGGAAAAGAAGAAATGAAACTATCTCTATTTGCAGATGATATGATTGTATACATAAGTGACCCACAAAATTCTTCCAAAGAACTGCTACAGCTGATAAACACCTTCAGCAATGTAGCAGGATACAAGATTAACTCAAAGAAATCAGTAGCCCTTCTATACACTAAAGATAGAAGAGCTGAAAAAGAAATAAGGGAAACATTACCCTTCATAAT
>PVIH01023927.1:0-23826 GCA_004025045.1 Sigmodon hispidus
AAAAAAAAAAAAAAAAAAAAGAAAGAAAATGATATAGAAAAAATCCTTATAAATGTGTAGAAAGTGAGATGAATCATAACACATGGAATAAAAGTGCAAAACTGAGGTTTCAAATGGCTTTTTATGAGTCCTTGAAGACAAGAACGTTAACGACATGAGCAGGTGACACTGAGCAGATCTTGCGGACTTCTGTCTTTTGGTTCACACTGTTGGCAGTGTTTCTCTAGAGCCTGAAGCCATCCAGTTTTCTTCCTTGCAGATGCGCGCCCTCTGCTGGCCACAGGTAGGTTTGCCTCACACTCCAGAATTTTCTCAATTCACTGACCCTGCGATTCCTGCTGTAGTTGAAAACGTTTTTCCAAGTTCAGTGAGAGTTCCACACCATAAAGACCTGTAAAGGTGACCTGCCTACGGACTTCCAAAGTCTACCAAGTAATAATCACTCTGCTAGTGTGCTACTGTGGATATTAGGCCTCAACGTCTCAGAATACTGTCCACAGCAGCCAAGGGTGTGACAGGTGGCTCTGGAGTCGGAGACACATCCTGGGTCAGGCTCAGCGCTGAGAGATGCTTTTCATTTTCTTTTGTCCCTACAGACTTCCTAGACTGTGGTCCCCAAATCCTTCAGTCTAGTCTTCCTGTGCTCTACAATATAATAGTTCTCAACCTTTCTTATATTTGGGGGGGTACCCAACCATAAAATTATTTTTGTTGCTACTTTATAACTGTAGCTGTGCTACTGTTAGGAATCGTAATGTAAATATCCATGTTTTCCGATAGTCTACCCTGTGAAAGGGTAGACTGCCCAGGGGTCATGACCCACATCTTGAGAATCACCACTGTTAGAAACCTATCCAGGGGCCGTGAGAGGCCAAATTGAGGCAGTTTGCACAGTAAAGTATCCTGGTCTCAGGACCCTAGAAAAGTTCACTTCTTAATAATAAATTCTCTTTAGAAATATATGTCAGCCATTGCTCTCTAACCTGATAAAGCAGGCTGAGGAATCACTGTCTCAGACAAATCTGCAATTGGCTTAGATTTTCATAATGGCTCCAACTTGCTCTGGAGACAAAACTGAGTGAAACCATATCAGGCAGCAAGGATAAGTATCCACAGATCGGAGGAAATGATGAAAATCTGAACAAAGAAATCATGGGACGAGAGGCATTTAAACATAAGCAGTGCCAGCGATACTTCTCATTTTCATGGCTAACGCAAGCCATACGTGAGGCAATGTCTCCAGTTAGCTCAAGCAGACCCAAGTACAGCAGGAAATCACATGGTGTTATGTCTTATGAATATTATCTTTGGTCATGTGAAAGACCCAGGAGTGTTCCTCCTAGGCCTTTGCCTTTCCCACAGACATAATGTGGACATGCCAGGGCATTCCCTTGTTTTGAAGTGCATCCATTTACCACAATTTATGTGATTCTGTTTAGAAGGCCACCTTGTGGGGAAAACATTCTGCACTCTGCCCATCCACAGTTCACAGTAAGATCACACCTTTCTTTGCCAGGCTTCCACAGAATGATTGTGTCTAGTTTACTTTTGAAAGTAGCCCACATCCCCTTGCTCCCTGGAGAGAACTGTGCAGTTGACCCTGTGACCTGCTTGCTTTCATTTGTGCAATTGTTTTCTCTTTTCTTGTGCCCTTTCACTCTGGATTTCTGAAGCTTGTTCTCTGTTTCTCTTTGAGACAGTTTATTATTAATTATTATTATCATCATTATTATTAATTTTCTGTCCTTCAGCTTCTTTTACACACACAACCTTGACTGTGTCATTTCTCCCTAAAATTTTTGTTCTTAAATTCTGAGTCATCACATAATTGAGCATTTAGATTATAAGACATTTGTCAGTATTAAAATCTTCTGACTGTAAAATGACTGAAACAAATCAAAATGCCATATAACTGAGCACCATGTGTTTCTGGCAAAGTTCACATGTCTTGAGTTTCAATCACTACACCCTTTGTCCTGAAAACACTACATGCTGTCTGAACTGTACGTGCAGCTCCACCACACATTGCTAGAAAATGCTGTCTGCTGAAACACCTGTGCTCAGCGTGGAGGTATTCAACTCATGACCATATATGAAATTTTTCTTTGCTTATGGAAATACAATGCTTTAGTTATAGATAAAAAGAACAATTTCAATCTTGTCCTGTCCTCATTTCTCAGAAATCAGTGTCCAGTCAGCAGTCTTCAGATTCTGTTGTCCTAGAGTACTTACTTTTAAATCTGTTGTTTGAGTGGTGGACTTTAGATTCATAAAAAAGAGAACCAAAACAACAAAAAAAGCCTTTTTCATTGCATTTTGGCTTGACATTAGAAAAATTTTTTTTTTTATTTTTTATTTTTTATTTTTTTTTTGACATTAGAAAAATTTTTCAGCAATTTCTGAAATGGTCTGAACACGCTTCTTCCAAATATATATGTGAAAAATTATTTTCTTTATAAAGATAGAGGCATCAAAAGCTTTTAAACTGTTGAAGATGATCTATATCCTGAAGTACCAAATCTTCAACCTGCATTTAGTTATTTTTTCAGCATTCATTTTATAATATTCATTTTATTGTGCATGTGTGTATATGTGTATATGTGTCTATTAGTTATGCATTCATCCATCATATGTGTGTGAATGTCAAATCAATCTGCAAGAGTTGGTTTTCTCTTTTCACCATGTAGGTCCTGAAATCAAACTCAAATCACCGGTATTGGCTACAGCCATCCTAACCTACTAAGCCATCAAGTCACAGGCCCTGTTTTAATTCTAGATAAAAATGAATGAGCATATATATTTCATTATTGTGTAAACTTGCTCAAATCTTTTTTAATGGTAAATTTATATATATACCAAAGAGCTGTCTTAATAAATTTCTAGTTTTTGAAGCTAAAAAAACACACACTTCTTGTCTCACAAATTTGCATCTCCTACATCTGCCACAGCAGGCATATAACTTGCTAACTCCTTCATCTTAACTCAACCCATGATTCTTATCTTGTTCAGCCATGTAGCTCGGTACTTTTTCTCAGCAGCATTTCAACTTCTTTCCTCTGCATCTCCTGGCATTTCTGCTTTGTTCTTCTTGTTCCCAGAGTTTTCCCAGTCTATTAGCTCCACCCACACTTCCTGTCTACCTTCAGCCAATCAGTGTTTTTATTAAACTAGTAGGCAGGACAATTATTTACAATGTAATAACATAATCCCACTACATTAGAAATGTTAAGAAGAAAGTCAAACACAAGACACTACGAATATGACACAATCAAACTGCATATGCAAACTGATGCTGCATCCATTCCTCACCGCACAGGTATAGGCACTATAATGTGAGTTTGAAGACATTGATTTAAATTTTCCCTCAGCTGGTGCCATAGTTCATCTCAGTTCTGAGAATGACTTCTGTAGTGGTTTTCCCTGTTGAGGAACTAGTGTGGCAGTGGGGCCTATGAAGTCAGTTCTACAGATCTTTGCTCACTGGTAGGCGGGCCTCAATGGGTCCCAGGTGCTTTGGCAAACCATCTCTGTGCTGATTACCCATGATGAACACCATGAGGTATTGTCCTACATGTCTCTGCTCCTGCCAAAACTTATGCATCCTCTGCTGTAACTGTTTTGGGGGCCTTGAATTGCTGGAACTGCCTACACTGGACCACCTCCAGCCTACTTTACCTGAAATACATTCTCTATGACTTCTTATTACCACATCATGTCTGACATGAATACCCTATATACATATATAGTAAAGTCAATTATGTCATTAGTTAAAAGAAAATGTGAATGAAAAATACATGTGTGTGAAGTCTTGTAGAATAGAGTATGGTTATAAAACTGTGATCCTTCCATTCAGGGTTTCAGAAAGGCTTGATTTTCATAAATAACCAAGTGCATAGTTAATGGATCCCAAAAGCCAGTGAGACTTTCTCCTTATACTTGGGTTACTGTTCTGACTCTGAATTAACTCTTTGATGAGATTTGGGTCTAGGGCTTATAGAGTAAATCTCATCTCAGAGCACCTCTCTGTTGCATCTTGAGAGGATGAGGCTGTAAGATATCCATAACTGTTTTAACTCCAAAAAGAGCTACTAGCAGCAGTCCCACTACTCAAGATTACAAACATGTTTAGTAACATCCGTGTAGACCAGTTAACCTTAACACTTGGAAGATGTTTGGGATCTCCTTGCTATTTAAAAATGGTGAAGCATCCAAGACTGAGAATATTTTTGATGTGAAGGAAAGTCCAGAGTCACATAGTAAGGAGATATAAAACTCAAATTTTTAAAAAATAAAATACATTTTTTTTCTTATATAGAAACTTCTATTACCTTCAAAAGCCTACTCTACAGTAGAAACTCTTGAAGCCAAGAAAGAGTTTCTTTATTCCTGCAGAATGAAGTATCTCTTGCCTCTCTGGGTCTTCAGAGCATCAGCAATATACCAATGCTATTAAGCACCTATTTGGCCTGATCAAGCTTTTAGAATGTGATAGATGTTTATGTTGGCATTTAGGAGTTATTTAGGGAGACTTACGGGGGTAGCTTTGGGGTCTTAGGACCTTGGATGGAACATTGCCAGCTCTCATTGAGGACTTGGTGGTATAATTTTTGTTTATTTGTTTGTTTTTGTATTCTCAGGGAGAGAATTAGCAATGTCACTACATGGACAGTCAACTCAAATTGCCTTAATGTCCAATTTATATTAGTGTTTACATAATCCCTTAATAAATATAATCCCTTAATAAATATTAATCCTGTTGTAGTAATTTTTTTGACTCGTTTTGGGTCTGGGAGGTTTGTGTCTGGGGTTTGTAACCTGACCCGCAGCGGCAGCCCGAACTCGGTCGGGGCGGCAGCGGGGGTGAGGGGGAGGGTGGGGGGGTGGGGGGGAGAGTTGGAAATTGGTTTGTACCCGCGCCTTTTGTCTCTTAAAGAAATGAAATTATATGTTTATATTTTTTATATTGTTTGGCCTATGTCTTAAGTTTTTTTTATCTTAATTTAACTTATTTTTATGACTGCCACATGGCTCCCAGCCCATGGCTGGCCGGTATCTTTATATGTTTGTTTTTTGGGGGGGTCTGATGGAGAGTGTCTAACTCTACTCTTTTTTACCTGCCTGCCTTTGATTCTCCACCCACTTCTATGGTGCTCTACATAGACCAAAATAGCTCTTTTATTTACATTATACAAAAAACATTCCACCACATAATCCTTTATATAATCAATTGCAGTGTGGTTTAGCACTAAAATGAAGTATACTTTCGAACATCTACCTGATGAATAATTTATCTACTTCTTGTAATTGGGGGATGAATGTTGTAGGCAAGACAAATGGCAGAATGTGTATGTGAAAATATGTAGGCAGATGGTAGGTCTGAGAGAAGCCTCACAACTCCTGATCTCTGTCCAAGCACACCTGGATTGTTGTGACTCAACAAGGCAGGTGTGTTCCTCCCACGGGGCTTTTTTTCCTATTATCTGCATCTTTTCCTGTTGATAAAATCTTTCTATTTAGTCTCACAGAGTTCTCCCTCAAGGTCCAGCCTCATGGGTCATGGAAATTCTGAGTGGTAGATGGTGATGTACAGACCCCCTGCAGATTAATACTCATTGTCAGTACCAAACCAATCCTGCTTTTGTGTTCTGGTCACTTTTTCTCACAATGTGAATACTCACAGTGGAGGTTATTCTGTAAGGCGTGGAGTTGGGTGGTGGACTTTTGAGTTGAAGACTGTGTGTCTACACTAGGATGATAGCAAAATGACGAGCTGTTGTCATTAGGGATGAGAAAGAGATGTGAGACTAGAGTGTGAACAAAGTCCTATGTGAGCAGCCACAAGAATCATGAGTGAATAGAACTACTGTGTGCCTAGGTTACCATATAGACATCATTTTGTAGTAAACAAGGAATCAGAATTTGTTGTCATTCTATCCTGCTTGGTAATCCTACTTTCTATTTTATATGGAATGTGGGAGCTAGTGAGTATTGTAATAGAATTTAACTGGTGTATTTGTATCCACAGTGTTTGATAAATGGATTTTAACCACAGAAAAGGCAAGATTAAAATTTTAAGAACCTCACCAATTCGTTATGAACTACTGGCTCTGGTTCCTCCTTTGGGTTGATATTGGAGAAGGCTAGAGGGAGGGATACCTCAGAGATAGCAGGGCACATAAAGATTTCTGCCTATTCAGTGCTTACAGGTTCTTGACAAACCACCTGAGTAATAATTCTAGGAGGAATCAATAGTCAAAGATTTGAGAATGAGAAGTCAAACAGGATACCAAGTCTTAAGAAGACATGAAATTGGGAAGAGGGAGGATGTGGTAGGAACTAGAAAGATTTGTACTAGAGAATGTGGGCCGTATGATCAAAATACATTATATATGTATGAAACTCTCAGAATAAATAAAAGCATATTTGAAATAAAATTATTCCATGAAATATACAAGGTAGAATGTGCCCAAACTTTTTATGAAGCCAATATTGCAATATCACACTGATAATGAAACTAACCAAATATAAACACACACTCACACAAAACTTAAGACAAACTTTCTAATGAGTAGGTACAAAATTTCTCAATAGAATAATTGCAAAATGAATTCAGGAACATATCAAAATTATTACTAATCATGATCATGTTGGTTTCATTTCAGTGCTGCAGAAATTGTTAAAAATACACAAACAAATAAACATAGAATGTAGTTAATTACATAAATGTATTAAAAGACTACAACCACATACTCATCTAAATTAATACAGAAAATGTCTTTGACAAAATCCAACATCTCTTTATGATAAACAACTAAAAGAAATATAACTCAGCATTAGAAAGGCTATATATAACAAACCTATAGCCAACATTAGGCAAAACGAGAAAAGCTGGAATCATCCCCATTACAAGATAGAGGGTTTCCACTGTCTCCACTCCTACTCAGTATAAAGCTTGACATCTGACCTGACACACAAAACGAGAAAATGAAATGAAAAGGGTACCAAAGAAAAAGGAGGGAGTCGACATTTCTGTTTTTGCTGAAAGCACATTAAGCACACAAAAGGTCCCAGTATCTTCACCAGGAAGCTCCTGGGTGACAAACACTTTACGCAAATTAAAGGAAACAAAACAAACACACACAAATCTGTATTCTTTCTTTATAGTACTTGCAAGTAGATTGAGGAGAAACAAGGAAAAGAGTCTTTAATTCTGCCAATCACAGTGACATAATGGAGTAAACTTAGTCAAGGAAGAAAGAGAAATCATTGAGATACTGAAGAAGCAAACTGAAGACACTGGAAGACAAAGACTTCCCATGCTTGTAGATTGTTGAGATTAACTCTGTGAAAATCATCACCCTACTAAAAGCAATGCATGGCTTCAAGAATGTGACAAGTAAAATTCTACTGTCATTCTTCATAGATATAAAAAATAATGAAGTTAATATTGAAGCACAAAGACCCTAAGTAACCAAAGCAATTCAGAAGAAAAAAGTAATATCTCTACTGGAGAATTATGATCGCTTATTCTAGTTTATACTACAAAGCCATAGTAATAAAAAAAATGGCACTGGTTCCAAATCAGACACACAGATAAATGGAATTGAATACAGGGACTAGAGCATTTACTGTGTACTTGTACTAAGATTCTTCTTCAGTGATTAAGCAAATGCTAAATTATTTGTATTTAGTAAATACCTCCCCTTATTCATGCTCATGCAAGCAGCTATATTTAAACCCAATGGGTCAAATAGTAATAAGAATAATAATTGTGACAATGATAATAATAAATAGGGGTGGTAGGACTGTTCAGTGGATAAAATCACTTGTGGACTAATTTAACAATCTGAGTTGATCCCTGGGATCAAGGTGGTAGAAAAAGAAAAGCAACTCCCACAGATTGTCCTCTGACTTCCACAGATGGACTATAACATACACACACACACACACAGACACACACACACACACATTAAATTAAAAATATCTTTGTGGGGCTGGAGAGATGGCTTAGCGGTTAAGAGCACCGTCTGCTCTTCCAGAGGACCGGGGTTCAATTCCCAGCACCCACATGGCAGCTAACAACTGTCTGTAGTTCCAGTTCCAGGCAAACACCAAGGAAAATAAATACATAAATAAAGTTTAAAAAAAAAATCTTTGTTAGTTAAGATTTGTTTATAGGGATTTATATTTCAGTGGAACAAAAAAGTGAATAAAAAAGGTTAATGAGGGGTTTAAAATCACCAAAATTGAGTACATACACTTATGAAAATGTCAAAGAACTGACATTTTTAATTAAGCAATGCTTCACTGTAGAGGAAAGAAAACTTACCTAAAAAATAAGTAAAAGATTTTAAGAGAGTAAATTTTAAATCTTACAGTTTTCTTGGAGAGCTTTGTACAAAAATCTTAGGAAAGTTTTAGAAAGAAGAATGGATTTTTCATTGACTCACATAATTTACCAACAAATACTTCATTTCATTAATGTGTCAACATTGCAACTAGAAGGTAAGAAGTCATTTTCATTTCCACGTAAACTCTGCGTAATGATCTCACACCATGAGCACGTTTGGAATGTAGACTGCAGGGCTCTGTCTTCACATTCCTCAGGAGTTGTTATTTCTACCGTTTCCAGGCCCTCCCTTCTTGGAGAGATGCTGTTTCAGATACAGCACTACTGAATTATAAAATTTGCTGAGTAGTTTCTTTGTTCATAGCTTCTAATGAAGGCTTAGGCTCTATCTTTTTTAAAAATGTTTTTAATTGAAATAGAATTACATCATTTTCTCTCTGATGCCTGCTTCCTCACACCCACTCCTCATCATCGTTACCTCTCCTTGAACCCCTCCATCCTCTCTCAAGTTGATAGCATCCTTAGTTTTGACCATAACTGATATTTGTATGTGGCTGCACACACACACACACATAAAACATACACATATCCTTCTGAGTTCTTTTTTGTTGTTTGTATGTATTGTTTCACAGCTGAGCACTCTGCATTGGACAACCAATAGGGTGTTCGCCCCTGAAAAAGGTTATCCTCGGGGCTAGAGATGGCTCAGCGGTTAAGAGCACCATCTGCTCTTCCAGAGGACCCGGGTTCAATTCCCAGCACCCACATGGCAGCTCACAACTGTCTGTAGTTTCAGTTCCAGGCAAACACCAAGGCAAATAATTAAATAAATAAATAAAAGTGTTTTTTTTTTAAAGAAAGAAAGAAAAAGGTTATCCTCATTCTCCGAGTAGTCATTAGTTGCCTGTAGTTCTTTGTTAGTGAAACCTTGTAAAAAAAAAATTTTTTTTCTCCTCTGAGCTCTCTCTATCTGGAATTCCCACTTATCCCTCCTACCTAGCTATTGGCCATTCAGCTCCATATGAAATCAACCAATCACACAAAGGAATATTCTGCAACATTCCCCCCTTTTGTCTAAATAAAAAGGAAAAGTTCAAACTCTAACATAATAAAACTATAAACAATAAGAACAAATATCAAGTAAGAATTACATTCACAATATCCAGGTTATTTGTTTTTGGCAAATTCAGAGAAAATACATCATTATCTATTCTCCCTTGATGAGTTCAAAGTTTTGTTCCTAATTTACTTTCTATTATTATTAGGGTAAACAAACTATTGATATCTGTTCTTTAACCTCATCCAAGATCCAAGATGGATATAATAATACCTGAGTAAACAAGAAGTGTACATCAAGCAACTTCCAAAACTAAAAAATGACAGAGGCATCTGTTTGCCTAGACAGTCACTCAAGGTTCTTATATAATGTTTGGGTATCTATCTATTGTTTACAGGCCTAGAATACTTGACAGACTTTTCTGTGAAACAGAAGTTTTTGAAGGACTATTCTATCCTGTCTTGGCAAAGTTCAGCAGTCACTTTTTTTGTGTCCTGTTTGTCCAATTTAGAGAGCATACTGTCAGCAGTCAAGGCAAAGGTAGTTTCTTGAACAAGTGACTAGCTTTTGCCACAAAGAAAGCAAACTCCATATGGAGGTTCTTGGTGAAATATATTAGTACTATCAGTAGCAGATATGATAGAGTAGTTCCTACATTTAATCCTAACCTGAATGGAATACAGCTGGTGAAAAAGATTTTTAAAGCAGCTTAGGAAAACAGCAGAGGAAGAAGCTACCAGAACGAGGCTGCAAAAACTGGAAGACAGCTAGGTGAGATTTGACTGTGGTATTTCCTCTCTCTGATAATTCAGCCTTTCCCTGATATCTGACTCTGAGTATGTTTCAGAAAAATCAGAATTCATGCTACACAGAGGCACTCTGAGAGACTGGATCACTGGGTCCACTCATTTTCATTGTTGTCTGATATCCTTGCTCTGAAAACACACAAACTTTCAAAGCTAACACACATATGCATATTAACACAAATATAGACTGTGCATTATATACAAGCCAGCAAAAGATGAATTTTGTTTTATTTTTGAGCAAGAAAAATATATGTCACCTGTCTTGTTTCTAGGTTTATTTCTTTATGTCTATAGAAAGGATTTTCAGGGGAGTCTCCCCCAGTCACAACTGTTCACTATTAACCTTGAGTGAATCCATAACTTTTAATTGTCTGAGGACAAAAGCATAACTTTTTCCCCAAAGCAACAGTTTTTGATTTCCATTTTGAAGGTAAGACATTTTTTAAAATACATAGGTTAGTTTAATTTAGCAGTTTTCATAACTCAATATCTCTCAGCAGCTATTATTCTCTCATCAGCAATCAAAAACTTTAAAATCAACAAGATACCCTTTAGGACCCAGAATCCCTGTGTGTTTTTCATCTTTTATTTAGCTTATCTTTTTATTATTTTTTTCTCTTTTAAAGAATTTATCTTATTATTTGCAAACTATTTTCCTATGACTTCCATACTCATTTTATTTTCTAGGCCTATGCACATTTTTAAACACACTGTAACCTGTTCAGATGTTTGTTGTTTTTTTTTTCCATTTGGATCTGTCTTTTCTGAACATCTACAGTGTTCTCTCATTGGGTGAGACAAAGATTAAACTGCCATGTCCATCGCCATGCAGTTCACCTTAGCACATGGTGCTGGTAACTGTGCCTCCGTATGCCATCAAGTATGAATCCACCTGAGCTACTGCAGTGCTAGCAAGCCACAGGCCCTATGTTTAGATATTTAAGCCCCCATGCTGGATGCCATTTGTACACAGATTTTTCTTTGGCCTGCCAGCTTACATAAACTAACAGTGAGTCTTATTATTTATTATGAAAGCTCAATCTATAGCTTAGGCTTGTTTCTAACTAGGACTTGTAACTTAAATTAACCATTTTCTATTCATCTCCATACCAGCACATGGCTCATGGCTTATACCTTTTCTTCTGCACGTCTCGCTCCCTCTGTATCCACCTTCACTCTTCCCTTCAGAAGTCCTGCTAACTGCTTCTAATCTAGATATTGGCAATTAAGCTCTTTATTAAACCAATTTAGTGAACATCTTCACACATTGTAAAGGAATATTCCACAATAGTTATCCCCCAGGATACCATGGGATTTTTCAGTGGTATGGCAACTTGGAGTCATTCATTCTCTGGCAAATATTCCTTCACTCAAGTTTCTCTAATTAACCCAAATAAACTCAATGGTTTACTACTCTCAACTTAGTTGGAATAATTTTTTTACTCTGTCATTTGGGGCTTTTTCTAGTAGAATAGACACTTGCTTTCATTTCCACAGAAAAAGCACAGAGCATTGAGCTAGCTGGCCTCAGATATGGAGGTTGAGATTTATTGCCTCCACTGTTCTCATCCCCTCCACCTGACATTCATCATTTGCTTTTCCAACTTGGATCCAATTCTTGGATCATAATGCACCAGAAGAAGTAGACCATAACTTCTGAAGCTCTGGAAATTGAGGCTTCAGGATTATTAAGAACATGCTGTTCCTTTGATTAGAATGTCTCCTGTTCTAGTAAAGCACAAGAAAAGGAAAGGCTGGGAAACTATTGTTTAAGAAAAATGACTGCATGATTGCTTATTAAAGCATATCTGGGAATTAAGAAATTTATTACTTAACTAAAGTATTTAGAAAAGCTGTACTAATGAGTAGGCTATAGCTATTGGTATCATTTGCATGGAGTCCTGCATGAGAAGGGAAAAGGTGCAAAGTGTCACGTATAGATGGTTACGTAAATTTTATAGCAAGGAGCAGACGGAGGCTCAGTAGAGAGAGAGTTGTTAAGAAGCTTCAGGATTAAGAGGATTCTGGTGAATGAGACCTACAGGAATCTTGTTGTTGGCCATATGAAAAGACATAGAAAGGGCTCTTGATCAGAATGAGTGAATTATCAGAGAGTAGGTGTGGAGGTTCATGCTGAACTGACTTTATGGCATTGTTGGCTGAAACAGGTTGGTACAAAGACTTACACAGACTGGCTTAGCACGAGACTTAGAGGTCTAAGTTAAGATGAGCCACATATAATTGAACAAACTTTCTATTTAACCAGGCATCCCAATGACTTACAGCAACAAAAATGTCTTACTCTCTTTGTCTTAAGCATCTATACACAACTGCATTACAAATTCTGTGAGTCAGACTTAAACTTTGTCTATATTTGACAGCACAGGGGAGACAGGTGTTGTATTTTCTTTTCCCACTTGCATGGAAAACATGTTCATGAAATAATATACAGGAAAAATAATGGTGTCCCTAGCATATCACTTACCATTCTATCATTGTAATACAACACAATGACCAGGGCAATTTATAAAAGAATGGCTTATTTGGG
Source organism: Sigmodon hispidus (assembly GCA_004025045.1). NCBI lineage: Eukaryota > Metazoa > Chordata > Mammalia > Rodentia > Cricetidae > Sigmodon > Sigmodon hispidus. The sequence goes on from PVIH01023927.1 coordinate 12,762, forward strand.
GGCTTATGATCTCAGAGGATTAGGGTTCACAATATGGGGTGCAGCATGGCAGCAGATGTCAGACATAACCGCTGGAACAGTCACTGAGACCTCATATCTTGAAACATAAACAAAAAGCAGGGAGCACACAAGTACATGGCTTTCGGATGCTCAAAATCCACATTTGATGACATATTTCCCCCAGTAATGCCAGACTTCATAAATCCACACAAACAGTGGCACCAGCTGAGAACCAAATATGTAGATGTCCAAGAGTATGGGGACATCTCATTCAAACCAGTGCATTAGGTAATAAATATAAACATATCCTTAAAAAGTAAGAAAGTTAAACACACGACACTGGAATCTAATTTATTCCAATTAAGAAAATTATGTCTTATTTATGTATTTTAAATGTGGGGAGAGCTTGTGTGTGATGGTCAAAGGACAACATACAGGAGTCAGTTTTCTCCTTTCCAATTCAGGTCACCAGGCTTTCTGGAAGGTATATTTACCTTGCAAGATTTATTTTGCAGGCCTATTATTTGTCTTTTTAAATGGTCTTTTAAAGGGCTAGTGCCACTGGACCCCATACCTATAATAGGTAAAATGGGAACTTTCATTCAATATATGTATCACTCAATGAAAAGAGTAACAGGTCACATGGTGCTTCTAGGTGGTCTCAAATAAATCTCAGTCAGAGGAATCTATAAATTATATGTGTAAAATATGTAAATTGTGAATACAGTTTGACCCAATAAATAAAAAAAAAATTAAAAATATTATTGTGAAAATGGCAAGATGCTTATTATTCCTGGAAAGTATTTCTTTAACAAATACATGTTTTATGTTATTAATAAAGGCATAATAATTTGGAACATTTCTGAACTCTGGTGTATTTTTAATTGAATATAGATTTTCCTCTCATACAAAACATTCTAATCATTGTTTCTCCTCTCTTCACTCCCCCAGCTTTCCCCTACCTCACCTTTTCCCCAGATCCTCTTCCCCTCCAGTTTCTATTCAGAAAGAGCAGGTCTCCAAGAGCTGACAGCCAAACAGGACAAAACAAAATACAATAAAACAAGCTAAAGTCCACATACTGAAGCTAGACAGGGCAACTCAATAGGTGAAAAAGAGTCCCCCAAACAGGCAAAAGACTCAAAGACACACCTGTTCCCACTCATAGGAGCCCCACAAAAACACCAAGCTAACAGATATAGTATATACTCTGAGAGCTTGTTGCAAACCCATGCAGGTCCTGTGCTTGCTGCTTCAGTCTCTCTGAGCCCAGGTGAGCCCTGCTTAGTTGACTCAGTGGGCCATGTTCTCCTGGTGGTTTCTGTTTGTACATCCTGGGTTATGCCAGTTAATGATTACTATTATGTATTTGTGTTTTCATCTGCCAAAACATTCTTAAGTTCTCCTTATCTCACAATTTAACATTGAAATTCATGAAGTTTCTTAACTAAAATCTCAAGATGGGAACAGCAAAACACAGAAAAAACTACTGAAGAAATTTTAATATTTCTCATTTGCCCATTTCCACTTATTGACACAGCCTTTTAGCAAATGATTCTTATACCATGAGTCAGTTGCTAAAGACATAATAGGTCAACACATCTATGAGCAAAGGGTGTAGGCAGTGTGTATAACTATTGGAGGCATCATGGAAGACCTTCATTCAGTCCTTTTATTGCCTGTCTCACCCAAGGGTTTGCCCTTGAACATCTCCTGTCTGTTTCAAGACAGCCTTCCCATAACTATTCTCTTTTCTTAGAAGCTTTCTTTGAATTTTGTTTTGTGTGTTTATGCATTTTATTGTCATTATGTATGTGTTTAGTACTCAAAGAGAGAATAAGAGAGTATTGGATACTTGGAGTTAAAGATTGTTGGGAGCCCCAAGTTTGTCCTGAGAGCTAACTCAGTTCTGCCAGATCAACAAATACTCTTAATTGCAAGGCCATCTCTCTAGCCCCTTCTCCACATTTGTGAGACCCACTTGGATTCAACCCATACACTGAAGAAATAGTCTTTGGTCCATATTCCTACCAGGGAACAGTAGATCTGAATACTCTGACTCATCCTATTCCAGGTGTTTCTTATTCAAAGTTAAAACAATAGTTAGGTTGAAATGCATTCAAAATTATCTGGAAACACTTTTCTGAACAGCCCACAGAGCATAACAGTAGGCTTCTAAATGATCTCAGACTTCAAGATTCATCACCTACTTTCCTATAAAAGTGGCCTTTGCTTTTCTCCCCCATTGTCCACTGTGGCAACACATACTCCAATCTCCCTCCATGACAGGGTAAAAAACAGACTTCTCTAAATGCCTGCAGTGATAGAGCCTGAGGCCCAAAACTATGATCAACACAGACAGTCATAAAGACATTAGGATTGCTGGGTGGGACTTTACAGCCAGAGATTAGGGATTTAAAGACTGAGTGGTGTGCAGCTGGGCTAGATTCCAGATCCTCAAGAACCACTGAAGAGTTGTGTCAGTGGAACTGCACCAATACAGCATTGGACATCACAGGTGAGTCCCTCGCTCTGCCAAAGTACATTAGGAAATCCCTGGAGAGACTCCAGGAGAGTGAAGTAGACCTGTTGTGAATAAGAAAATCTTACCCTCAGGAGCCTTGGTAGAGAAGCGGGGGAGGATGAGTAGAAGACAGAAAGCCAACCAGACCCCTCAGGTATTCATCTTTGTGAAAAAGTCTGAGCCTGGCCACGGGAAGTGTCAGTTAGTCCCCTGCACAATGGAAGCCAGTGCTCAGTGCTTCCCATTTAGTTAGAATCACCTTCTCCCATATCAACACAAGACCACAGCTCAGGCTTCTAGTGTCATGACCTTGTGAACCCTTTCTTCTTTGAGGAAGTGAGCAAAGACTCAAGAGGCATGGTGAGAACTGTATGTCATAGGGCTGAGTAGATGTTGTCTTTCTAGGTTCTCAAGAAAGGAAAGGTTATCACTCAAGGAGGGAGAATCTAAAACATAGGGTAACTGTAATAAGCTGGAAAATGTTCAATAACCCTCAGCTCTTCAAATTCCCTTACTCTGTACAAACCCTAGGTTGACTCTGCCTTATATCTTTAGTTACAGCTTTTAACTTTTGGAATCATGTAGTATATGAGCATCTATTTGATAACTGGGGCCCACACTACTTACTGTTTCTATCCCTACAGCCATGAGCAGCTACTCATGTTGGTAGCCTCCACATGTTTTCTTCAAAAAAAATCGCATCCTTAGCCTTTTTAATATTGTGTAAATAAATAGTTCAAACAGTCATGATTCACCATTGCCACTGTAATTTCTCAGTAAAGAAGAAAAAATTAGTAACTCTGAAATGCATAGACTGAGATATCTCCCTCCCTTTTTTCTCTAGGTACTGGAGACATGACTCCTGCTGTCTTCCTCCTCATCCTTTGCTTGGGAGTGGCTTCAGCCACCGAATCCACTGATCCCATTCTGGATGCCGAAGAGCAAGAGCCAGAAATAAAAAATGAGAAGCTGGTTAGTAACATGGAACCATCCAAAGGGATCTCAGAAGAAATAGCCCTTGCTGTTAGGAGTACACAGGCATAAAAGAAGTCATAGAGGTCAACAATCACCAAGAAATTGATTAAAGTTGTGTATTATCAACACAAGGTGGCCAAACATGGCTGAAATGCAGGGTGTGGGGAATGGCTGACTATGGTGTTCTGAGATCCCTTACTATATAGCTTGTCTTTATCTGTGACAGCGAGTCCACTTGATCAACTTGTGGAGGGGTTAATACAAAGGAAATACTGTTGCTTATGTTATTTCTAGGATGAAGAAATCAGAAGAGGAATGTGGGAGGATTTTATGAAGAAGTTTGAATCCTACAATAAGGAAAATAGCCAGGAGAAGGAAGATGTGAAAATAGAAATGAACGCCTTTGATGATTTGGTGAGTGTGGCTTAGATGCCTTAACTCTGTTTCTTCACTTTACAGTTCGTGGGTTGATTTTTAATGCTTTATTTGCTTTTTCCATGAAGAATAATGAGGAATTCACAAAAATGATGAACACAATTTTATACCCAATGCTTGGAGAGGAGGAAGCATTTCAAACAATGCCAGCTGATGATATCCCGAACCCTGAGGATTTGGCAGGGAACAGTGATGTGACTCCTGCACAGGATCAGGTATAATAGTGTCACACACCCATTTTCAACTGCCCACTGGGAATCCAGGAAGGGATTAAAGTTATCCTTTATGTCAGCTGTGGAACAGTACAGTTTACCATTTGACTAAGTATTCTACTCTGTGGATTGTGGCTAGAGTTGATATTTATTTGCAGGTAACCATTTCTCCTTGCTCAAGATAGATGTACTGTTTGTTAAGCTTTAAACATGGCTGACTTTGAAGGGCAGTTGTTCCAGTGAAGTTATTGTGAAAACGCCACCTTGACACATTCTTTCTAATTAATGCAACATGTGCTTTGCTTCCAGCCATCGGTGGCAATATAAAGTTAGCCAAGGAGTGAAGCAACCACTGTGCCTTTGTTTCAGACAAAGATGTGAGATGTGAGATGCCTGATGGTAAAAAAGAAGACTGATCTGGAGAAGGAGGAGCAAAAACAGCAAGGACCCTCCCCATCAGAGGATCCAACACTCAACTCCCTGAAAAAGTGCACTATGGAGTAAACTCTAAGGCATATTCACAATAAATAAATAAATAAAAGATAAACATTGCAAACACTTTAATTCGTGTTCTCAACTCCTTTGTATTAATTATTCTCTTGGGAATAATTTTTTCACTTAGAAAAAGAATATATAAAGCCATTTTCTTAAAATAAGGCTTTATTTAAAATGCAGTATTCTGGTTTCTTTCCATGTCGTGGAAGTGAACTTTTATGTGGTTAACATATAATTCTGCCTGAGGGCTTAACTGACTGTGGAATGTCCTTCTGGGAGGAAGGATGATTGGATAATAAAGGAATTGTTCTGGCCTATGGCAAAGCAGTTTAGAAGCACACAGGAATTCCAAGACTTGGAGTCCATTTCCTACAGAGAAACACCTAACCCAGCCTTAATTCTGGGATGGGGGACTCGGACCTACCGCAACTGGACATGCCAGGCTGACCTGACCCACCATGGGACTCCTTGCCCTCCTCGGGGAAGGAATGGGAGGTCGGGGCGAGAAAAGGCTGAGGGAGGACTGGGAGGGGCTGGGAAGAGCAAAAGGAGAGGGAGCAGTGACAGATATAGGAAAAATTTTTTAAATAAAGAAAAAAAAAGGCAAAGGAGAAGGAGGGTGGTGGGAAGGAGAGATGGGATCCAGACACCCAAGAAGCAAGATGAAAAAGTACATGTAAAGCTATGAGCCATGTGGCACTATAGTAGATTAACAGAAATGGGTTGAGTTAAGCTGTAAGAGCTAGCTAGTAACGAGCCTGAGCCATGAGCCCAACGTTTTGTAATTAATGTAAGCATCTGAGTAATTATTTTATTAGCAGCTTCAGGACAGCAGGAGGGAGAGTTTGTCCAGACCATGGGCTGGACAGGTCAAAAACTTCCAGCTACAACATTCAACAATGATGCTGGGATAAGTGGATGTTCTCATGGACAAGAATGCAAATAGATCCATATATATCACCATGCATAAAATTTAAGTTCAAGTGATGTGGGAATGCCTTTCTATATGCTATAAATATCATTTTTCAAATAAAGGGACTTTTGTCCTATGGCGGACACCATACCAGTAGGCTGGAAATGGGAACATAGGTAGGAAAAGGAGGACAGAGTGAAGACAGATGCAAGCCAGCCACCAAAGAAGAAACATGTAAGGGAACACAGGTAAGCCATGGCCCACGTGGCAGGACAGAATAATAGAAACGGGTTGAATTAAGATGAGAGAGCTAGCTAGCAATATGCTTGAGCCATAGGTCAAACAGCATGAAATTAATATAAGCCTTTGTGTGATTATTTGTGGTTAGTTGGTCTGAGACTACAGATGTGTGGGTCTGGACCTCTGGCCGGATGGGGCCAAAAACCTAAATCAGAAACTTCAACATAAATTCAGGCACACTGAACCTGATAGAAGAGAAAGTTAAAAGTAGCTTTGCTGTAGATTATTTTAAGATGTGTTACTTTGCCTGTCTAAATCACCTGATGATCTAATAAAAAGAGCTGAGCAGCCAATAGCAAGCCAAGAGAAAAGATAGGCAGGGATGGCAGACAGAGAGAAAAAAAGTTGAAGGAAAAATCTGGAATAAAAGGAAGAAGGAGCAAGAGAAGAGGAGGAGGACTCTAGGCCAGCCACAGAATAAGAAAATAAAGATAAGGTATACAAAAATAAGAAAAAAGGTAAAATCCCAGAGGCAAAAGGTCAATGGGATAATTTGCAGATAAGAAAATTTGGCAAGATACAAGCCTCCATAACATACCTGAGTTATTTGGGAGCTAGTTGGTGGGCTCTCCAAAGGACCAAAGACCAAACAGCAAAAGAGTGGAAAAATAATTAACTACATAGCCTGAACACATAGGCACAGGAGACTAGTTCCTGAATATAATGCTAGTAGCACAGACAATGAGAGCAACAACTAATTAATGGGACCTTCTAAAAACAAAAAACTTCTGTAAGGCAAAAAAAAAACTATGATGAGTAAGACAAAACAGAATGGGAAAAGTTCTTTGCTATCACCATATCTGACAGAAGACTGATCTCCAAAATATATAAAGAACTCAAAAAATTAGACATAATAATAATAATAAAAAATTATCCAATTAAATTCAATCTAATTAAAAATGAGGAACAGATCTAAACAGAGAGTTCTCAACAGAAGAATTTCAAATGGCCTAAAGACATTTAAGGAATTACACAACATCCTTAGCCACTGAGAAACGCGAATCAAATGACACTAAGATCCCATCTTACACTTGTCAGAATAGCTAAGAAAATAACACTAAGGCCAGCCTATGTTGGAAAGGATGTGGAGTAATAATACTCATTCCTTGCTGGTGGAAGTGCAAACCTGTACAACCACTTTGAAAATTAGTATGGTGGTTTCTCAGAAAATTGGGAATCAATCTACCTCAAGACCCAGCACTACCACTCTCGGGCATATACTTAATGGACAGATAATTATACCACAAGGATACTTGCTCAACAATGTTCATTAGAGTATTATTTATAATATCCATAACCTGGAAACAATTTAGATGTCTCTCAACTGTTGAATGGCCATTTAAAATATGGTAGGTACATTTATACAATGGAGATTAAAAAAAAAATGTCATTTCAAAATTTGCAAGCAAATGGATAAAAGTAGAAAAATATTATCCTGAGTGAGGTAACCCTGGCCCAGAAAGATAAACATGGTGTGTATTTATTCATAAGTGGATTTTAGACATAAAGCAAAGGATAACCAGGCTACAATACCCAGCCCTAGAGAAACTATATAACAAGAAGGACCCAAGGAGGGACATATGGATTGCCTTGGAAAAGGAAAACGGATGAAATCTCCTGGGTAAACTAGAGGCGGGGGGGGGGATTGGGAGAGCAAAGGCAGAAGGGGAATTTGAATATAAATGATCAAGATGGTCAATACGAAGAAGACAGAAAGAGAGAACAACAATAAACAAAAATAGCTTGATGAAGGGAGCCATTGTAGGGTTAGGGAGAAACCTATACCAGGGAAACTCCCAAGAATCCACAGAGATGACCTCAGCTAAGACTCCTGGCAGAGTGGAGAGAGTGCCTAAACTGTTCTTCTTCTGTAATCAGATTGGTGACCACCCTGATTGTTATCATAGAACCTTCATCCAGTGACTAATAGAAGCAGACACACAGATCCCCTGTCAAACACTGGGCCTACCTCCAGAAAACCAGTTACAGAGAAGGAAGAGGGATTATATAAGCAAGGGAAGAGGTCAAGATCATGACCAGGAAACCCACAGAGACAGCTGACCTGTGTGGTGATATATTTAATAAAACCAGTCTGGAATATCAGAGAACAGATCCACCCACAGGCAAGCCAAGGAGGATCAGAGAGTGGTAACTCACACCTTTAATCTCATAGCTCCAGAGACAGAAATCTTTCTGTGTTTCTGTGAGTTCAAGCTAACTACCAAATCGTAGTAGCTCACATCTCTAATTTTAAGTCTAGAATATGATACCAAGTTGAACTTGGAAGTGAAACAACTGAGCAAAGAAGGTATTTAAGGCAGGCATAGGAAGACATAAATTTATTCTATAGAAGTGACAAGCTAAGCTGAGGACTTTGAAAGATAGCTGGGTGAGAATCCACTGTGGTCTGTTTCTTCTCTCTGATATTCAAGCCTTTTCCCCAATATCTGGCTTTGAGTTTTCATTTCATAACAACTAGAATTTGTGTTACAGACCTAAGCTGGTGGGAGCTCATGGACTCTAGAGCAACAGCTAGGTAACCTGCATGAACTCACCTAGGTCCTCTTCATGTTGGTGACAGTTGTGCAGCTTGGTCTTTTTATGGGGGCCCCTAATAGTGGGACCAGGATCTATCCCTGACACATGAGCTGACCTTTTGAAATCTATTTCCTATGGTGAAATGCCGAGGTCAGTCTTGATACTGGAGGAGGGAGGGAGCTTGGTCCTGCCTCAATGAGATATGCCATGCTTTGTTGACTCGCATGAGAAGTTTTACCCTTTCTGAGAAGTGGATGGGAAGGGTGGTGGGTGTGGCAAGTGGAAGAGGAGAGATGGGAAATTGGTTAGTATGTAAAATAAATGAAAAAAATTGAAATGCACAGTATGTGTCCATGAGATAAACACATTACATTACAGGTTGTAGCTGGAAAAGTGTGGTAGGACTGTTTTCTGTATGTGATTCTGTAAATAAAGAGCTGTTTTGGTCTGTGTAGAGCACCATAGAAGTGGGTGGGGGAATCAGAGTAGAGACAGGTAGAAGGAGGGCAGAGTCATTCTCCATCCAGCTGCCCAAGAAGCCTGTAGAACCCAGGTGAGCTAAGGGCCATGGGCTATGGCAACGTGGCAGGTAGATTACTGGAAATGGGTTGAATTAAGATAAAAGAGCTAGCTAACAATGTGCTTGAGACACAGGCCAAACAGTGTAAAATTAATATAAGCGTCTGAATCATTTTTTAAAAAGCCACCACAGACAAGCCCAAAACCTCTGGTCCAAACAGGGCCAAAAATCTTTTATATCAACAGGTAGTAGAGATCTCTCCACATCCAAACACATCATGCCAGATACCAGAGAAAGATGGCAGCAATAAACATTTAAAGACACAGCAGTTGCAAGAGACATTCTGGAGCCAACGCTTCATAGGACTTGCTTATCTGAGATTGACCCATCAGAATTTCATTTCCTGGTGTCCAGTCTCTGAGGTCAATCACCATCTGCTGCTCCTCTGATATGGCCACCAGCAATCTACCTTGACTGAAGAGAATTAATACACATTCTGTAGGGCTGGATCTATACCATTCTGTCTGTAACAAACATAAGAACACCCTACCATATCAATTATCTGTCTAACAAGTGCATAGGAAAACTCAGACAAGAATGGCATGAACCTACCTTTTTACCTTTCCTGTGATATATTAAAATAGAAACAAGCTTCAGATCACTTCACATGCAGTAATTTACGTTCTCTACATTTTTCAGTCACACCTGAATCCTCTTTTCTGATGTTTGATGTAACTGTTCTGTCATCATATGCTAGCTGTGTTAGTCACAGAAATGATGCAGTCCACACAGTGATTTTTATTTGTCCAGTTAAACCCTCTCTGGAGGCCACTTTTTCATATTCAAGAGGCATCTCTTCTTTGGTTTGAACACCTCTAGTACTTTTTCTAAAGCTGTGATGCCCCAAGTTGAGACACATATGGTCACGCTGAAGTTTCTCTAAGATCTCTCTTTTCTTCTGGTTATTTCATGCTCTCTGAAAAGGTTCCTGTCTGTCATAGGCTGAGTTTAGGGTAAGAAAGTCACAGACAGATACCCATTGTTTTCAGGTTCAGATGTACTGTCTGCAGCTCCTACACAGTCCTTAGGCTAGCAGATGTTCTCCATGCACATGTGGAGTCTGAGGTAGGTCCTTAGGCTAGCAGATGCTCTTCATGCAGATGTGGAATCTGAGGTAGGATTGTGCACACACAAACTGTCCCCAGTGGGTTCATCCTTCCACAGTTCTCTTGTTTCTGAAGATTGTCAATTATACAAAACAGAGAACATTCCATGAGTCCCAGAGAGCATTCCATTGTTTCAGAAAAGCCACATTTTTCTGATACAGCTTTGGCCTAGTTAGTCTCCAGAGCCATATTTTCTGCTTGGGCTGCCTGATTTCCTAGTCAGGCTGGCTTATGATTCTACTCTGTATGCCACACTGAGACTTCAGGAGAGGGATTAACAGAGTCTTAGGAGAGAGGGTGGAGCCACAGGCTGCTTTGTTCCTGCACCACTGGCCTACTTTGTAAATAGCCCTTAGGAGGCCCTGGACAGCACAGTCTTTTCAACAGAAGCTGCCACAATCCTAGCAGGAGCTGAGACAAACAAGGAACTAATGCCCCGGATCATGCTTCTAAAGCATCCTCACTGCTTTGCTCTGGTAACATTGGACTTCTCTTCATTTTATTTTTCTTTGTTTTCTTGTGTGTTTCTTTGGTTTTCTATTATTGTTGCTTTAAAACAATAATGGAATTATGCCATTGCTCTCCCCTCTTAGCCCCCACCTCATTTCCTCCCTCATACCTCAGAAATGACCTTTCTATTCACTAAATCTGGTCTCTTTTTTCATTAATTAAGTAATTTATTTATTTATTTATTTATTTATTATTAATTATTGTATCAATTACTTAATACAATGACAATTACAAAAAAGTAGGGGTGGGGGAAGGTTGCAGAATCTGCCATCTTCTACTTGGCCAGCTCTAGTCTGCCAAGACCCAGCAGGCTCAGGAGCAGGCTAGGGAGGAGGCCACAGGCAGTCCAGGCCTCCCTGCTGAAGGGCAAAGTGGCAAATCAAAAGTACAGAGCTCTGGGCCCACAGCTAAGACCCAGGCCAAGGGAAGCAGGAGCAGAGACCCAGGTCTGCTGCCAGCTCTGCAGCCCATGCTTGT
>PVIH01023928.1:0-23825 GCA_004025045.1 Sigmodon hispidus
GTCATAACATTTGTTATACCATACACACAAGTTGTTTTATATAAATCTGTTTAGATATATTTTTATATATAATAATATATAATTAAAATATTGTTGCCACTTAATAAAAAAACATATACTTTAATCAATTTTTCTAAAATTGTTATACTTAAAATTATTTTAAAAAGCTATACACATATTTTAAAATGCCTACTTTTACAATGTTAGCCTCACTTTCTTAGTTAATTAAGATTACAAATTATAGTTACTCAAATTTATCACCTAACAGTCAAAATACTCAGGCTTTTCAAAAACATATCAAAATATACCAAATAAATAAGTGTCTTCAACCACTTCATAAACCAAAAAAAATAACATTCAAAATTTCATTATTTCAAATTTGTCCTTAAAAGACATGACAACTCCTAAAATCAGCATTCCTTTCTCAAAATAGTGTTAAACATCACAAACATCTTACAAAAAAATTATTTAGTTTGACAAATAATGGCCTAAAAGACAAAAAACTACACTTACGCCCTCTGCTGTCAGCGTGCTCACTGTCCAAAATAGACCTACAAAATAAAAAATAAAAACTGCCAAAGCCTGCCTAGCCAAGATAAAACAGTCCTACCAAAAATACCCTACTTCTATAAAACCTTGTCAAATATCATAGGCCAATAGCCACAAAAATAAATACTCCCGTTACACAAAAAAATAATAGATGACTATCCAAATAGTTAACTGTCGTTGTCTTCTCCTATATTCTAAAAGTTACTTCATACTTCCAACTTTAAATATATATTTTCCTTCTCAGGTCTTAACAATGTTAAAAATTAAATAGTTAAAGTTGTTACTACTTCACATTCCAACAAAGACACTCAAGTCTTAAAACTCTATTATTTAAAATAAACAGCCTTAAAACAATCCCTATACATTTTTTTATATCAACATTTTAAATATTAAATTACACTTTATAGTTGTTTGCTAACAATAGTTTAACCTCACTTATGTTAATTCCTTCCTCTTTCCCACACACTGTCTTATAATAATCCCTATAATATATAGTTTTATACCTAGTTTAAAACCTTCCTATTTAGACAAAATGGGGAGATGTAGCGGGAATCCCGCGGCCCTTCCAGCCCAGTGCGTGCTGCGGCAGCAGCGGCGGCGGCGGCAGCGGCGGCGGCGGAAGCGGGGCGAGACTTCCGGGCCAGTACGCGCGGCGGCTCAGTACGACAGTGGCTTCGACACGTTCCTAAAACTTTCTTTAGCTCGCGATTCTAACAAAATAAATCTTATATAAAACATATCAATTAGTGACAGGTTTATTCCGCGATATAAACCCATGTATTTAACTTTATAGTGTCAAGTTCAAATTCCAAGTAAAGACTAATGGCAACAGATACACAAATGCTAACCTCTAATTGGGAGTAATTCTGAGGTCGTGCTCTCCTGGTTTGCTGATGTGTTAAGCATTTAGTTGGTTTTGGTCACTGTGACTGAACCTCACCATAAACAATAACCTTTCAAACAAAGAAGAATTTGCTTTGATTAATGTAAAGGTTTTAGTTCAAGGTTCATGGCTCCATTGACTATGGGTCACTGGTGATATAGACCATTATAGTTTCAAGAGTATATGAGAGAAGAGGTAAGTAATCTCAAAGCACAGAGGACTTAAAAAGAAAAAGCCCAGGTATCATTTATAAGCTATAAAAAAAGTACACTGAATGATCTGCATGCTCCAACTAGGTCTCTACTTACTAAAATTTCCATTATCTTCCAAACTAGTTCCTCCAGCTAACAATCAAATCCAATCTAACACAAGGCTTGGGAAATGCTGAGTAGTCTTATATTTTAGTTTCTTAAATTAATTTTGACATTTACTATTCAAACAACAACACTAGAGTTTCACAAATGAATGATACTCTTATTAGTCATACTGGAAAGTGACTTGATAAATAATCTTACATTGTAGAGTATTGTTTTAGCTATTCTGGGTTTTTATTTGTTTTATATTAAGTTTAGTATTATTCTTTAAAGGTCTGTAAAGAATTGTATTGGGATTTTGATGAAGACTGCATTGATAAGTGGTATCTATGAAGAAATTTACCTGTTTCTTTTAGATTTTCCAATTTTGTGGATTACAATATTTTAGAGTATGATTCTTTGTATTTCCTCAGCTTTCAGGTATGCTGCTAAGTTGCTAGTATAAGATTTCTCTAATTTTTTTATGATGGTACTTAGTCCTATGAGCATTCCTTTTAGCAACATTTCCATTGTGTCATGTAAGTTTGGTTATATTGTACATTTATTTTCATAGATCAATGGAATTCAGTCAAAGACCCAGAAATAAATTCACATTCCTAGTGATACCTGATTTAAAAAAAAAAAAAAAACTCCAAATTATAAACTGAAATAAAGGAATCTTTAAAAAAAAGTCTTATCTAACAGGATGTTGATTTTACGTGAATGATTACAATAAATACAGGTAAAACATGTTTTTTATTTCTCTCACATGACTAAAACAAATCATCCCAAGAACTCACATGCATTTAGATCTAAGCAACTTGTTACAGAATAACAGAGCATGAGGAAGCAAGATATTCTGCTCAGTCAGTTCTTTTACTGGCAGGTTGCATTTGGCAGTTACAACAAAGACACCAATCACTAACTTTATTACCTACCTTGATAGATAATCATAAGAAATCTTAAAGAAATCACAAACTTAAACTTTTATATATGAAAATCAATAGTTAGATCTACTTTAAATCTTTAGGGTATATATCCATTAATCAATAGTTTGTTATATCAAGAGATTGAGGGCAGAAATGAGTACATAAAATTAACCATCAAACAATCCTAGGAAAACAGGCATATTAGCTATTGATAATTTGGCTGCTTTGTTTTTGTTTCCTGACCTTATTGAGTTCCTTATTTAACCAGATCTTTAGACTATCTTCTTGGGGTTTGTACCTTAAAGCTATCTGGAAAAAATATCTTAGTCTAAATTTAAATGATTTTCAAAGCTTTTTTTCAAGTATGATGCTCTCAGAAACCTATGAACACATCTCCCTACATTAAGGTTAAAAGAATTTAAGCTGCTGGGATACAAGGATTCAGTTGTTTTTTTTTTTTTTTTTAAGCATTAACATAATCCACAGTCCATTTGTCTCCTCTATAGAAACTCACATATTCTAGCTGTGTGACACTTCCTTTTTTTATTTTTTCCTATTTTTTTAGCATCAAAACTCTAAAGTAAAATTATTATTAGCAATTAGAGGAAATGGCTTAAAAAGAAATCATCTTTATAATAATTCATAAGTTAAAATGCACAGTAGAACAAGATGTTTCTATGAAATAAACACAGTAACTACATTACAAGCATTGGGGCTCTCTTCACACCAATTCACACCATTTCAGATATGAGAGAAAGTCACAGCAGCAAACATGTAAAGGCACAGCAGAATCAAAAAACATTTGGGAGCCTGTGGTCTTAAGGCCTTGTCCATCAGGGATTTATCCATCAGGGATTTTCCTCTTGGTAGGCTTATATCTGATCTTCAATTGCCACCTGCTGCTCCTCAGATATAGTCACCAGCAATTAGGCCATGCCTGGGGATTCTGCTGAAGAGTGGGAGGAAGAATAGTATGAGAAAGAGGGGTCAGAAATTCCTCAAGAAAACCCACAGAATCAGCCTGGACTCATAGGGGCTCACAAAGCCAATTAAAACTTAGTGACTCTGCATGAAATTGACATAGACCCCCTTCATGTATGTCACAATTGTGTATCTTTATATTCTTGTGGGTTTCTAACAGAGGGAACAGAAGTTGTCTCTGACTCTTTTGCTTGCTTTTTGATCCTTTTCCTAATACTGGGTTACCTTGTTCAGCCTTAATATGGGGGAGGGGGCTCCCAGTCTTGCTGAAACTTGATATGCCATGTTTGATTGATATCCATGAAAGACCTGCCATTTTCTGTAGGAAAAGGGAAAAGCAGAATAGGTATTAGGCAAGAGAGTGACTCATAGGACAAGGAGAAAAGAAAACTGAGTTTGCAATGTTAGAAAGAAAGAAAGAAAGAAAGAAAGAAAGAAAGAAAGAAAGAAAGGAATGAAGAAAGGAAGGAAGGAAGAAAGAAAAGAACAAGATGAAATATGTACTTCCACTGTTGTACTTCTCTCCAGTCCTTGGTGTTAGCTACAGCAATAAGTCAAAGGAAAGAAAGAAAGAAAAATGCTCATAAGAAAGGAAGAAGTCACTTTCTTATACTTAAATGACTCTAACAGTTCAAAGAGAACATTCTTAGACCTGATAAATACTTTTTGTAAAGAGGCAGGGTACAAATCAATGTATAATCATCATAAGCTTATTTACATGCTAGTCATGAACTTGGTAATGAAGAAATCGGGTTGGGGGAATCTCATTCACAGTAGCTTGAAAAAGTTAAACACATATGATTATGCCTATCCCAGAGGTGAAAGACCTTTATAGTAAAAATTTTAAGATATTAAAAAAATGAAACTGAAGGAAAAAACAGAAGATAGAAATAAATACTGTCCTCATTGTTTGGCAGAATTAATATTGTTTAAATGACTATAGTGCTAAAGGCAATATGCATGTTGAATAAAATTCTCATAAAAATTTCAATGAGATTCTTCACAAAAGTAAAAATGTAAATCCTAAAGCTTATATGGAAGCAGATAATACTTTAACTAGCCAAAGAAATTCTGAAGAGGAAGCACAATGCTGGAGACTTCACAATAACTGATCTCAAAATTTACTACAAAGACATGGAAGCATGTATGACTCTGCCACAAAGGTAGATACAGAGACCAGTAATAGAAATAGAATAAAATATAGAAATAAAATGGAAGGCCCAGAAATAAACTCACACAGCTATAGCCATATGAATGTTGTCAAAGTGTCAAAAAAACATACATAGGTAAAAAGATAGCAATTTAAAAAACAGTAATGGAAAAATTAAATGTCCACATATAAAGAAATAAAACCACATCCATGTTTCTCACCATGCACAAAACTCAGTTCAAATGACCTTAATGTAATGCTTGATACTGCCAGAGAGATGTAGGTAAAACCCTGTCTATTATGTAGACATAGACAAGGATTTTGTGAACAAGAGTCTAATATTACAGATAACTGTTCAAAGAACTAGTAAATATATTGCATGAAATTAAAAATCATCTGCCTAAGAAGGAAATAGTCTATATAATATGAAAAGTAGCAATAAACCAATGTATTATATAATATATTCAGATTTAGAATATGCTGTGGAATAATACTTTTGTATACTGTAAAGATTTGTCACTTGAACTGGTCTAATAAAACACTGATTTGCTGGTAGCCAGGCTGGGCAACAAGACTAAAAGAATTGTTGGAAGAGGAAAAGCAGAGTTAGGACTCACCAGCCAGATGCAGAGGAAGCAACATGAAAATGCCATAATGAGAAAAGACACGAAGGCACATGGTTAAACATAAATAGAAATATGGGTTAACTTAAAGTGTAAAAGCTAGCTAATAAAAAGCCTGAGCTAATGGCTGAGCAGTTATAAGTAATATTAAACCTCTTAGTGGCTGTTAGAAAACTAATGAGTAGGAGAGAAATGTCCAACTATAAGAATACAAAAAAAAGAAAAACATTGAATGTACAAAGCTAAATCACATAAGCAATTTTAAAAAGCTAGTGAATTGAATAGGCATTGTGAAAAGAATGAATACAAGTTTTCAATAAATATTTGCAAAAGTATTCCATATCTTTAGACTTAAGGAAAACTCAACTTAAAAGTGCTTTGGGATTTCCCATCTCTCCAGTCAGAATGGGTGGGAAGGTAAAATAATATAGCAACTGTGGCAGGCAGTCTGGATGTTCCTCAGAAAACTAAAACTAGACCTCACAAAATGACTCTTGGGTACATATCCAAAAGTCTCTACCACAGAAATATAGGCACTCTGATATGTCCTTCTACTGCAGTCACTAAAGCTAAGATGTCCATTAGTAGATGAATTTATTTATAAAATATGGTACATACACAAAATGAATTATTTTCAACTATAAAGAGAAATGAAATTATGGCGTTTTTAGAAAAATAGAACTGGAGGTCATTATATTAAGATAGATAAACAAGAAAAATACCGTATTTTCTCCTACATGAAGAATCTAGATTAACATTTACATGTGCATCTTGTGATAGTGTGTGTGCACATGTGTGTTTCTCTTGTAAACAGAAAGGCAATCATGAAAAAGCAGAAAATCTGTAAAATACGGCTGAAGGAGGATTAAAAAAAGAGGAAAATGAAATTCATGTGACATAAATAGGAAGAAACAACTCCTTAATGCTTAGGAAAGTGATGAGCGAGAGGAGAGCAGGGGGCATGGGAAGAGTAGTGGTGAGAGATAAATAAGGTTGATTAAGTTATATATGTATAAAATTCCATGATGATAATGATCACTATCATAAAATAATTTTTAAGAAAATTATTAAAAAGGCTATATTTAAATTTACTTTTGCAATTCATATATAACTGCACACACACAACACATACACATAACTGATGTCATTATTATATCAGCTTGTATTATAAAAACCAAGTCAACCTGCATTATACAAACAAACTCACTTTGATTTTTATAAAGCTAATTTCTCTAGCTATATGCACAAGAATATTTCTGTAACAGAAAATAGGAAAATGAAATAAACTGATTTGTATTCACTTTCAGACAAACTTGGCCTAAAATTTTCTTTATATCACTAGCATATGCATTTTGCTGAATCCTTCTAAGACATTTTCAATGGTATAACCAATTTTTCTCCAGCTTATTTTTGTATTTTACTCATCTTGGTGTGACAAATATTAATAAAGCAAACGTAAAGTGGTCCTAAAGAGTGACAGAAAAACATAATTTGACATATGGCAGTTCAATATCAATGAATAGCTATGTTTATGTTTTAAAAAGAAATACAAAACGTCATGTTAGCTAGAAGATATATTTACACAGATGGCAAGCCAAACATATTCTATAAACAGAATAGTGTCTTCCCAGAAGATATTGTATGACTTTCTTTCTTACTGATATACCTTAGTAATCATAAAGTTAAAAAAAAGAAAAGAAAAGAAGAGGAGAGTGAGGGTGGGAAAAGAGAAAAGGAACTGAAAGTTCCCGAACTCATTGTAAAACAGACATCCAGGAAGTACTGTATACTAGGAAGTACTGCATATAAGTGATGGTATATCCCAAGGCTATGGTTGTTAGCTTTCTGAGGTTCTCCTACATAATCACAACTAAGACTGATAAAAAATTCTATATAAAGATGCTTTTCTGGTGGATTTTTTTGCAGGATTACATTTCTTTGGAAAAGTATCTAAAGGTATTTAATGACAATTATAATTACTTGGTAAATAATGAAAAATATCATCTATGTGTATTTGATTGCTGAGAAAATTCCACACAGTAACAAATTGATTTTACCCAGGACAAAAGAAGCTTTCTTCAAAAGCACAATAAAATAAAAGTAAACAAACAATACTCAGAAAACATACAGGGATTATGTGGTGATATATTTCATATTGAATAAAAACAGGCTGGAATATATTCCAAAAGATAATTTATTGAAGAAATTATATATGTATGCCCAGTATCTAATATACAAATAAATACACCATGAGTATCTTCTTTATTAGAAGTTTTGATTAATGCCCTATGCTTGTCCAATTATGTATTTTCATTAATTGATTTAGAAATGTCACTCACACTCAAATTAATAAAAAGTAAAAGATTTTACTAAGCTGATTGAATATATGACTGGAATTACACATATCATTACAAAGTGAGAAAATTCTTAAGCATATAATTAGGTGCATTCCTGAAATCTCAACATTCAAGGTCAGTGTAAGATCACTGTATTAAGACCAGATGGGCTACATGGTACCAACTTGTCAGAAAAGAATACAAACAAAGTCAGCGTGAGAAATGAAGACAACAGCCAATCCCAAGGATAGAATTTAAGGACTGAACATGGCTGTGAATAATCTCCCACAGTAATGCTTTCATTTACCTAGCTTTTAGAAGGGTAAGTATATATGAAATTTCTTTTATCTTAAGAACTGTGTTGCATTAAATTCAAATGTCGGAAAGTCACAAGAATAAGGTGTTATAGGATTATGCTCTTGTACATTGTAAATATTTGTCATTCCTACTGGTTTAAAAAACACTGATTGGCCAGAAGACAGACAGGAAGTATAAGCAGAACTACCAAACTAAGAAAACTCTGGGAGGAGAAAGAGCAGAGAAGAAATGCCAGGCAGAAGCAGATAAAGGAAGATAAAAATGCTGCTCTGAGAAAAGATACTAAGCCAATTGGCTAATCATTCTTTAATTTAAGAGTAAGAAATAGCAAGTGATATGCCTGAGCCATAGGCAAAATAGCATGTAATTAATATAAGATTTTGTATAATTATTTGTGATTGCTTATTTGCTTCTTGAGGATAGGATGGGCCAGAAACTTTTTACTATAAATGACAGTCCAATCTGGGGCACAATCTACATAGACAGGAGCTTTAAAAAAGATTCTAAAAGAAAGCCATAAGCAGTTTTCTAATTATGTCTTTCAAATGGACCAAGGTAGAGAGTGGCATTCGGGCTTGAGTTACAAAATGGCAGGTTTGCTGCCTGCAGTCTAAATTGAAACATGGCATGTTCCTGCAGTCTCACAGAAGTTTAAGTACAATCAACAGCTATATATGACAGATTTGGGTTTCTGTTTTTACCAACAAAAAGAAAACAGAGATAAGCACGGCTTTTTGGTATCAGCATTTTTTGGAGGGCTCTGTTTTTCTGGCTGCAAGAAGAGTTGCTATTCTTTAAAAGATGTTTCATGACTCAGCCTTAGTGAGAAAAACCTCTAGGTTCTCTGCTGCCAAACACTTAAATGGTATTTATTATCAGTGGGTGGTTGTGGTAGTGTGGACCCTGAAATTTCTCAAAGTTGGAGTAGTAAATGTGGTTTATGAAGTTAAGTTTTCTTAGACTAAGAGTCTTGGTGGAGCAAGCTGTCATAGCTTAACTTTTCATCCTAGCCATGCCTTAGTAAATTAAAAGTATGGTCAGAAAAAGAGAGAAATACAGTAAAGATAGATTTAGACAAAAAAATGTAAATGATTCACAGTGTGTTAAAAAATATAAGAAGACTTGGAAGAGAAGAGAAAAAGAATAGAAAGTTCTTAAAAAATAAAGTAGCATATACATACATATGTGTGTGTCCCATAAAGACGTAAAATATGAAGAGAGTTTGAATACTGTATATTATGTTGTCTTTGAATTGTTTGGCTGCTGAGGAAGGAACAAGAGCTGATAAGAGACATTTGATTATAAATGCTGCTGAATTAATCCAACCTACATATTTTATAAATGTCTTGACTTGAAAATGAAGTCAAAAGACATATTACTTTGGAAAAGAGGTTTTCTTTTTATTTCTAAAGAAAATGAGAGGATATAGATTCATTCTGGATTAAGAAAAACCAGGTTTTTTGAGGAAAACCCCTTGAGAAATCTCAGATGGAAACAGATGACCCAGATGATTCAGCATTTTTGAGCACCTATGTTGCTATTTCCTCTGAGTTTTGAACCTATAACAGCTTCAAGGAAACTGACTGAGATAACCCAGCTTCACAGAATACTCCAGTCAGAATTTAACCATAATCCTGAATTTTCTCAGGATCCCCATAAAATTACCAGAATCCCCAGTCAGCAGGAAGTAGTCTAGAGAAACTATGCCCACAGTCCCCCAAAATGAATTATGGATGTCTGTCTTTGTTTACAGTGTTGGTTACAAGTTGTTATAGATAAGGGTGAGAGAAAAAAGAATCTCTCTACAAAGGAGATTAAATTTGGGGTACTTGTTTTAAAAAGAAGAAAAAGTAGAAATGATGTGGGATTATTCTCTTGTACACTGTAAATATTTGTCACAGAAATTTCTTACTACAAAAAGTAGTATACATTTTATTCCCAGGAATTAAAACAGAGCCAATAGTGTCAGTTCAGAGTGAATAAAGAATCAACAGCTCTCTCAAATGAAAGTTCTGTGTGTATGAAAAACTATCACTGATACCACCTAACAATACAGTGTGTTTAGCATTTGTAAGACATCTAACCCAAACCAAAAAACTTTTATTCACACTTGTGTGGGTCATCAGGTTTAAACTGACATTGTTTGTGCTGATTGCTGCATGCTTTCTTTTGTTCTAGGCATGAGATTTTCCCCTTCTGCAATTTCTTCTATGTTTTCATGGCATGGCAGCAGTGTTCAGTCTGAATTGCTGTGATTCCATAATTTGAATGCTGCTGATGTGGCAACTGCTACATAATAATTACTTGTCAAAAGACATCTAATTCTGGACCTAATAGTTCCTATAAAATATACTTGGATTGATTTATTCCCCTTCTTCAGCAGACTTTGTATCATCATAGAACATGGAAACTATTTTTTTAAAGAAAATAACATAAAGACATAGCTATGTAATGATTTGCATGATAGCAGAGCTAGAAATTGCTACTGACCTAGGAACTTACCAGACACTAATAATATTTGTTAAAAAAATTAAGTTAGAGGCATATATGTATGGATGTTTTAAATATATATTTAATATATATAAATATGTTGCTATAAAATAAAAGTTTTAACATCTTAATAAGTCACCCAAAAATATGAGTAATACTAGTTATTAACACAAATCTAGTAAATTGTATTAAATAATTTGTAGTTCTTAAAATTATCAGATCAGTATTTTTATGAAAATAAAACTAATGCAAGCTAGAGTTTTTGGCCATTGAGGGTCTAATAATTTGACATTGTTGATTAAAAGAGTAATTTTTCAAAAGAGTCAGAAGTTAAAGTATAATGAAGTTTAGAGAATTGTATTAATTGACCACAGATTTAAGTAGCCAATTCCCTTATGTGTTCTTGTAAATAGAGTAATAAAATAAAATATAACCCAAAAATTATAAGTAAAATGCCAATTGAGTTTATTCCAAGTAATTATTTATAACTTGTTATCAGTAGTTTATACATTTAATGGATTATTATCTGTTTTGTCTGTTTCCATGGAGGTTGATATGATAAGGTTCTTGGGTTATAGCCATGGAACAATAGAGAATTTGATTTAATTATTCTAAAGCACCCCCTACAAGGAATATAACCACATTCTACTCTTATCCAATATTGCGTCTTCTAGCCTAGTTATATATGTGCTATCAAGCTTTGCAAAGTGCAGATTGACTGAGTGGAAGCCAAACCTCTTTCTCTCCAGACCCTGTTTTCTCAGTTATCTCAAAGCCCACCAAATGGTGGACTCTCTCCCAGAGTTGCCCTCTGGTTCCAGACCCCTGCCTCTGAAAAAGCCCACCAAATGTAGGCCGCTCTCTGAGGCTGCTCAAGACCACATCTACAAATTACTTAAGGCCAGGTAGCCATATTTTCCATGGGACTCTCCCCCTGTCTTTCCAAGAATCAGTCAAGATTGCTTTGCTTGGTACCCATTAAAGATGGGCTTTTTCTAACTTGCTCTTATTTTAAGATCTTATTTGTCGCAACAGCAGAGAGGTTGACTAAAGTGCAAAAACCTATCAAAGATTGTTGTTCTTCTCAACTCTCTGACCCTACAAGCTTCTTGATAATACATAAAGGTGGCAGACAAAAGACTGTACATGGCAGGTATGTATGCATTGACAAAGACCTCACAGCTTTTCAACATGGAACAGGTTCATGAGAGTTCTTCCTATTCAGCACAGACACATTCCCCTAGCCCTCCTTTAATGATCTTTAGGAATGTGGCATTCCTGTCAAGTATGACATTTCTGCCAGTAAAAGAATGACCAAGGATGCGCTGTGTCTTGTAATGATGTTACCTAGAAGTTAAGCCCTGACACTCTATTAGGAGATAGGAGTTTGGAATCACAGATGGATCACACGCTATCCCCTTTATTTGCTGAAAGGCAACTTAAAGTCTCATCCTCTTCCTAGCTATCACTTTATGACTGTCTCTTTCTCTTAGTGTTCAAAACACATTACCTAATGCTTGTATTTTTAGTTTTTTTGGGGGAAAAAGAATAGTCATATGCCCTGCCAGTGTCCTTACTGTTTAATTGCATTATCATTTCTTAGGCCACTGGAACTTCAATATATACATATATACTGGTTGTTACTTCAGTCTTCTCACTGTACTTTTGTGTAATCATTTGAAATTCATTATCACTCGTATGATATCTCTCAGATGTTTTTTTTTTCATCATTCACAATAATTTTCCATGACTCAAGATGTTCTGACCTTAGCTCTCTGCTTTTAATGTCTTAACTGAACTGTGGAAAATATCAGGTATTTTTAGAAACATAATTGTGCACGTTTATCTCAGAAAGGCTTTCTTTTTCTCAATAACCTGCTAACATATGTCTTAGTCTATTCAAGTCTCCCTTATATCTACATTGTTTCATATGGAACTTTTACAGAATGTTTAGAGTATGTAATTATGTCTTCTATTCCTTAGGATAAATGGCAGAGAGATCAATGGGCTTTTATTTGCATGCAATCTCATCATGCTATTGCTTGGTGAATTACTTTAATACTTTCTTTAATTTTTGTATTTTTTATTATTATGAAAAAGGTCTCATTTTTTTATCAAACTCCCTTCCCCCTCCTGCCCCTCCCAGGCACTCTATCCTCTCCCTATCTCCTTCCCAGCAAGGGCAGGAGGTCCCAAGGTCTCAATATGGCTTAGTTCAGCATACACTCCTGGTAGTTCCAGTTTCCTCACCCCAACATCAAGACTGAGTCAGGTGTTCCTCTAGAAAGAATGGGCTCCAAGGTGCCTATCCATGGTGCTTCAGATCCCAAGCTTTTCAGAGGTTGTGGTTCGAAGCTTGGAAATGCTTTGTTTTTTTTTTTAAAGTCCACTAATGAGTGAGTACATCCCCTGCTTATCTTTCTGAGTTTGTGATACCTTACTCAGGAAGATATTCTCTAAATCCATCCATTTGCTGGCAAATTTTAGGATATCTTTTTTCTTACTGATGAGTAGTACTCCATTGTGTAGATGTACCACAGTTTGTTAATCCATTCTTCAGTTGAGGGGCATCTAGGTTGTTTCCAGATTCTTGCTATTACAAATAACACTGCTATGAACATAGTTGAGCTAATGCCTTTGGAGTGTGAATAAGCGTCTTTAGGGTATACACCCAGAAGTGGTATTGCTGGATCCTTGGGGAGATTGATTCCCAGTTTTCTGAGAAACTGCCATACTTTAATGCTTTCAAATGTTCTATACTCACTGTTCTTGAGTAAATTAAATAGAATGTATCAAGTCTATCAATTTTGAAATGAGTAAACAGAAGTTATATTGTTAAGTGTCACCTCTAGATGGTGACAAATGAGGAAAAAAATCCTTACCCTGGATGTACAGTTGAAATAGATACATAATTTGCAGGGAAAAAATGACTTCATGTACAATCAAGTTCATCATTTGTTTACCTTGCTGACCATGTCATTGTCAAAAAAAAAGGAAAAGACAGTCCCTAAAGGATTTGGATCATGGTTTCCATGGTAACCCAGCGTCTCAAAATGCATTTCTAATGTAGTTTTGGTCCAGGTTCACATTGTCATATGCCTGCAAAATGGGATTACTCTAACTAAATCCATTCAAATAACTTTTCTGCCTTGATTCTTTCTTTCCTTTGGTATCAATAGCACTATTAGCAAACACTGAATCCAAATCTATTTTTTTAATGTCTTCCTACTCATTCAGCTTCTTTGTAGTTTCAAACTTACCAAATGCTTTAGAATGGATGTGCTGCTTTACACTTCTGTTGTGACCATGTTAGTAAGGTCCTGGTAACCCTTTAGCTGAGGATTCTAAACTCTAGTTTCTATTTCTCTCTCCTTCATTGAATGTTTCATTCTACTGCCACACTTCCTTGTTCTATCCTTCCTGTGCACAAAGTGTCTTTATGTGATTTGAGATACATCAAAATTTGTGGTAATGGATTTGCCAGTCACACTGTTGTTAACAGACTTATTCAAAAAGGGTTTAATTTATACTTATACCTTTGTAAGTCTATTAATGTCAGTGTGAGACTGATAAATTTATTATCTCCCTTTGACTTTTTTTTCAAACTTTGGTGTTTCTCAAATCGGGGGGGTGGGAAGTAATACATGTGCAGCAATAACTGTGAGTTCCAAGTGCCAAGGTTTAAATAAAGGATGGCCAGGCAACAAGAGGCTAGGAGATTCAAGCAAATGTGAAAAGTTATAAGCATAGAAATTGTGTGTCATTTACCACCACACAAACTGCTGGACAGTCAGATACTTTCAAGTGTCCACGCACATGTCAGCACATATAAGCTACACAAAAGCAAGCACAGGAGCAAACATAAACTAGCATGCAAGCTGAAAATTCTCACATAAGCAGACACAGGCAGGCTGGCAAAAACAAAAGGCATAAAACAAAGGCAATGGCAAAAGGCAAAGGCAAAGGCATGCATCTCTGTTCTCTAAACCATTCTCATAGGAGTAATATTTTGTCAGGAATAGCAATATATATGAAGTATATACTAATTACATATATAAGTATATATGTACATACAGATATTAAAATTATTTTTATATTCCTCAGACAGGCAGTGTCACCCATCACTAGCTTATTAATACTAGGTATCAGTGTCTTTTAATCTAAACATAAATTAGCTCTTGCATACTTCCATTTCCTATAGTAACCCTCTTGAACAAAGAAATCTTGAGAAGAATTTTGAAATATGATAGTCCCTAGCAATTACATAATCCTTACTTTATAATATACATTACTTTAAAAACATTATCTTAATATAACCACCAATTTCAGACAAAGCTCTGTCATAGCACCTATTTCTAAGGACATTTAATATGCCTCTCTGACCTACAAATAAGTGTGACTTTCTACCCTGAAGTTCAAGGCCTGCACATTCTGACCATTACCTTTCTTCATCATCATCTCTTCCTATATTCTAACTCTACATTACAAGTTCTGTACCCTCCCCACATCCCATGCCTTTCCTAGCAAAATATTTTCTCTCTACTCTTCCATCTCCCCTACATATACAAGGTGATATATGAACAATCTTCTGCCACTAGCTTTGTTAACATTCATATACTTGAGGATTTTATATAACTTACTTATTACAATCTCTTTATTTTCAATATGTAATTAAGGCCTAGCATTTACAGCTTTCCTTCATGAAATGTATCCATTTATGAATATGTTCTTACTCATTGTGGTAATAATTCACTGATCAAAAGTATAGGCAGCTTTTATCTTTCTTGGTCGCCCTGGAAGGAAAAACAATGATCAGTATAAAATGCCTGTAGGAATTAGAACAGTGCCTGGCATGTGATAAATGCTCAGTAAATGAGAGACATTATGAGCCAGAGAAAGTACTGCATTGTCTGTCGCAGCCCCATAATCCTTTGACATAAGTAACACTGTCTTCATTTTACAAGTGAAACTGCTGCATCCCAAAGAGGCTGACAACTCATCTGCATTATTGCACAGTAAGCAGTAGCAGCATAAACAAGGCTTTCAACTCACATCTTTTCAGTAGAAGATGCCGCTACCTTTCATGTATTTTGTTTTTATTAGTGGGGATGTTTAGCAAATGAATCATTGGATTCTAAAATTAAAATCAGGATCAATGAGTTTACAATATCTTAATGTCATATCAAGTAGGATCTGGTGCCACTGATTATAAATAAAGTTTTATTAGTGTATAGTCTTATCTAACAGAGACGCACAGAGTTTGAAATATTTTCCATCTGGTCCTTCAGAGTAGAAATAACTGGCTTTGGTTTATTCTAGTAAGTCTCAATTTTGGATAGGTATTATACTTACCTGCCAAGAGAGTTTGAGCTCTGGATATTATCAAATTGATTTGAATTTTTTAAATGTTTATTTTCTCTCTCTGAGACACCTTGTGCTATTTGAATATGTACTCAGATTAAGAATCACTCTCAAAGGAGCCTGGGGAAATAGCTCAGTTGGGAAAAAATATTTGCCAAACAAGCATTAAAACCTGAACTTTGATGCCCATCACTCACACAGAAAACCAGGCTTGTGATATCTCTAACACTGGCGCTGTGGTATTGTGGGTGATGAAACCCTGGATCTTACTGGTTAGCTACTCCAGATATCCATAAAACATCCTGTCTCAAAAATATGTGAAGAGTGATTGAGAATGATGCTTGAAATCAACCACTAATTTTCACACATGTACTCAGGCATGTTCACACACATAAATATGAACATACATTTGTGACTAATAAACTCTAAAAGTATGCTATAAACTCCTTGTGATGACAACTCCCACAAAATTAGAAAATATAGCCACATCATGTTTCACAAATTTCTGCTATGCCTCACTGGTATAGATACTGGCATAATTTATTTGGTGAATATGTGAGGCTCTAATGGTGTAAGTACTAACTGACTCTTCTAACAATGACTAGCTTTGTTAGGAAAAAAAGAAAGGGATTCTATTGTAATAGATTTCTGACCACCTTTGGGCCAGAGGTCCTGTCTGTGGTAGTTTTTACCCAAGGCCCCAAATGACTTAGACACTTACATTAAATTTATCTTGCTTGGCCTATGTCTCAAGCACATTTTTAGCTAGCACTTTCATCTTAATTCAACCTATTACCATTCTTCTATCTGGCCACATGGTCCACGGCCCCTATCTCACTTGGGTTCTACATGCTTCTTCTTTGGTGGCTGGATGGAGTTTGTCTGACTCGCCACTCCTTGTTCCTGAAACTCAATTTCTCTGCCTACTTCTATGGCATCTGACACAGGCCAAAACAATTTCTTTATTCACAGAATGATATTCACTGGATACAGACATACCCATCATAGTTCTTCCTTTCTGTCTAATCAAAAGGAAAGTTTCAATTTCAATATAACAGAATTACATAAAACAGCTATCAAGCAAGAATTACAGTTATAATATCTAGTCTATTTGTAATTAACAAAATTAAAGAAAATAGTCTATTGTCTACCTTCTGCTGTGAGTCTAAAATTTCCTATCTAATATACCTTTTAAAATAATTAAGAAAAACTACACCTATAGTTCTCAAATCTTAAGCTACATCAAAGACCACAAAAGGCTATAATATTAACCAAATTAACAGGAAGTGCAAGTAACTTCCAAAATCTAGAAATGACAGAGATGATACCTGTCTGCCAGGACAGTCACCCAAAGTTTCTTTGTATCGTTGGGGCACCCATCTTCAGCCTAAAGGCCCAGAGTCTCTGGCATACCTATCAGTAATGCAGGGATCTGGCATAGCTAATCAATTGCTTCTCCTTGTGTCCTGAAGGATGACTGGCAATTTTCTCTTCAAAGCAAGAACCTAAAGGACCATCTGGGCTTGTTCTGCCAAAGTTCAAAGGTCACTTTCCTATGGAACCTGCATGTCTAGTTTATACAGCATACTGTCAAGCAGTCAATATAAGAACGGTTTCTTGTCCAGTGGCTAACTCTTGCCACAAAGTAAATTCCACATGAAGTTTCTTCAATGCCCATAATTCTCTTGAAGTGCATTGATGCTACCAGGAGCAGATTTTTCTGACTGCCCAGAAAATTCTAAGTTCTTAAAATATTTTAAATGCCATATTCTGTAGGTCTTTGAAGTGTTTGAAGACTATCTATCTAATTGAAATACATCTTTGTATAACTATAAAAACCTAACTAACATGACTATAAGTTTGGTTATCATAGATGACTATTAATCTGCAACTCTTTCATATTACAATTTTAAATGAATTACATAAGCATCATACATTAAACAATAGTAGAAAATTACATACAGCATAACAAAATTGACCTTAAATTTGTATCAATAACCCAAAGTCCATCTATCTTTTTTTAATAATTCCTATATCAGGAGTAACTGGTAAAGGCTAGGATGACTCTCACACCTACATAATTTCCCTAAGAAATGGAAGGTTTTCCCCAGGGCATCAGACACAAGCCATTACTTAGTGCTTTTATTTCAAAACTCACTTGTTGAAAATTATAGGATGCCATTTATTTTAAACACAATTGAAATAAAACACCACCTACTTGCACCTATTTCTCAGTTATCTACCTAATCATCTTATAATTGTACCCACCTTTGCCATGTCTCTCTCATAATAAAGAAGGATTCTGAAGACGCACTTTTCCTTTTTGTCTCCCCTGAATACATAGGGAGCACACATATATAATGTCAACCTATATGAGTGTATGAAGGATTACAAAAAATCAGCAAAGTGTGTGTGTGAGAGAACTTAATTTAGACAAAATGGAGTATTTTTATTCCTTGACAATTAGTGTGTGTGTGAGTTAAAATAAATTTTTATAATTTTATCACCATTAATTAACCTCTCTCATTTTTTATTCTCTTCCATTGATGTCCTTATTCTTCCCAAGAAGCTGCTCTTCTAAGTTCTTATCTATGTCTGTGTGTGAGTGGAGATTACCTGTTGAATTTAATTCTAGTTGCTTGTATGAGCACTAGTGAAGGAGTAGTTTACTGGAGCATGGGTTACTAATCAATGGTTACATTGTTAAAGATAATGACACTCCTCTTCCAACAATTGCCCTTTTTCTCTACTCTGTCTTTTTCTCTATCTCTATGCTCCTATTCATGTTTAAACCTTTCAGTTTAAGCTAGATTGCTGAAGAATAGAGATTCTTGAGCCCAATGAAATGGTAAAATGGTAATGGACACAAACCTAGACAGGTCTTTTGTAAGTAACCATTGTACAGTCACTTACTCTAAGACCTTTGACCAGCTGTCAGTTCTACCCACTGCAGAAAGCTGCTTCACTGGCAAAGAATAAATGCAGCAACAATCTGTGAGTATAAACATAAAGGTTTAAAAACAGCTTTGTATTTTATCTTTTTAACCAAAGTAGCAGGTTCTTCCTACAGTCTCTGACTCAGCTACCGGACCTCTTGACCAACTTTATGCTATCAGGAATGAGTTCTTTCCTATAAAATGGTGGCTAGCTTCTTACACAATGTCACCATTGTGATCACTTAGCATATCTTGGCAGGCCAGTCAGTACTGGAGCATGTGGAGTTCACAGGGGAGTAAGAATGATGACTTTTTTCTCCCAACATCTTGCATTGTTTTTTCTAGTACACCAAATGCTATCCAGAAGAGAAAAAAATTCTATGGCAATTTCAGCTTAATTTCTTTCACTATATCATACAACCCTAAAAATGAAATATCTTTAGAAATTGATCTTGCACTCCAGTTTCTGTTAATAACCAAGGGCAATGGCAATGTCTTCCATGATTTTGAGAACCTCTAGAAACTCTCTGACCAGCAATCTCAAGACAATTTCTCACATCTCATAGTAGGATTTTAGGGTTCTGTTCTGTTTTAGCCCTTGAAGCCACATCTGGCCAATGGCAATTAACCTTGCCTTGTTTGTTCTAGTGTGAAGCTCCATTTAAGGGTTCCCACTGCAGACTCTCTCTCTCTCCCTTTTGTCCTTGCTTTTCCCCTACTCTGCTCCAGGGAGAGTAACTTCAACCGCTTCACCCTCTCCTCTCTCTTCTCTGTTCTCTCTCTCTCTCTCTCTCTCTCTCTCTCTCTCTCTCTCCCTCTCTCTCTCTCTCTCTCTTTTCCTCTCTCTCAATCTACCTCTTCTCTTTCCCCTTATAATTGAAGAAACAGCAAAGTGCCTCCATTTTTGAACCCCAAGCTTTAGTTTAACACAGGCCTTCCTGGGCCCTGCCCAGGTACAAAGTCCAAACAAGAGATGGCCTAGGGGCTATCAGTAATTAACTATAAAATGTCCCCACCCACGAGATGATCTAGTGATAGTTTGGCAAACAGCTGGCTAAAATAACAGAGGAATTCTGGAAAGTCCTCAAACACTAGCTAATAAAAGTTTCATCTGTATTAAGACCCCAAATTGATGTATAACTTTGTGATTTTTGCTTTAAAAAAAGCCAGCTTGCAAAGGGAGAACACCACTGTCACACTTCTGTGCCCGAGGTCCTTGTCATACCACTTGTAATTTTCATTAAATCTTGCTGGTGCATTTCAGACATCTCTGTTTACAGTGGTCTCTCTGGGAGGTCGAGCTTCGAACAGAACAATAATAATAAAGTCTTTCCATGTATTACCCAACCTAAGTGTCTCTCACTGTGCTGTTGCCTTTCAGCGAGCCCACATGGGGTATGGGGCCTCATCCATTGCCATTGGACAGCCACACAAAGCAAACTATACATATACTGTATATCTAAATACACACTAACCACCTGAAAGGAGCATTGTGCATCAGGGTGTCTCTATTAAATTTTCCTTTTAACTGCTGTTTTAATACAAATTTAAAAGAAAAAGAGAGTAGCTTTCTTTAAGGCCATCATCATTAATTATTAGCTTTGGTTGATCCTTTCCCTTGCCTTCTACTCTCCTGTATCTCAATGAAAAAAATGTTTGCCAAATGTAAGTCACAGGACCAGCCTGCAGCCTTCCATACATTCCAAAGCAGCACATTCATCCCCATGACAACTAGTGATAAGAAAAATAAAATAAAAAATAAAACAGAACCAAAAAAAAAAAAAAACCAGAATAACTTCAGGTGAAACTACAATAATAGCAATAGATGAACTTTAAAAGCATTTTTCTGGTTCTCACTATTACAAATAATGCTGCTATGAACATAGTTGAGCTAATACCTTTGGAGTGTGAATGTGCCTCTTTAGGGTATACACCCAGAAGTGGTATTGCTGGGTCCTTGGGGAGACTGATTCTCAATTTTCTGAGAAACCACCGTATTGTATTCCAAAGTGGCTGAACAATTGTGGTACATCTACACAATGGAGTACTACTCAGTAGTAAGAAAAAATGATATCCTAAAATTTAGAGGCAAATGGATGGATTTGGAGAATATCCTCCTGAGCGAGGTATCACAAACTCAGAAAGATAAGCAGGGGATGTACTCACTCATTAGTGGTCTCTAAACAAACAAACAAGAAAAAAAGCCAAGCATGCCCAAGCGGCAAACCACAACCACTGAACTCACCTTGGGATCAGAAACACCTTGGACTGACCCTTTGGATCCCACTCCAACTATAGGAACACCTGACTCACTCTTGAGGGAGGGGGGACAAAACTAGATTTGCCAGGAGTGGAGACTGAACCAAGCATTATTAGGTCATTGGGTCAGTGGGACCATAGGACTGTCTGCTGCCGGCCCAGGGAGGGGATGGGTAGTTGTGGAGAAGAAAAAATGACCTGATGTGGTGGGAGGGGAAAGAGACCTTGAATAAGGATATACAGGGATGGAAAAAAAAAAATCAGAGGGAAAGCTGAACACAAAGTAAATATATGTGTAGCAATCTTAATTGCATTATCACCTTTGATAAGTCTTGCTTATTATTTTTATCTTCTTTATAGTTATTGTTAACTTATCAGCATTTTAAATTCATTTTACTGTTTTTCTTGATAAATACAAAATAAAGAAGAAGGAAAAAAACAAACAAACAAAAAAAAAACAAAAAAAAAGCATTTTTCTTATTCAGCTGCTTAAAGAAACAAAAAAAACCAAAAGTATGTGGCAGAAGCTACACAGAGAAATTGGCCAGAACTGTTTCCAAATATTGTGGAACTTTATTTTAAGAAAGGCCCTGCAGCACTGCAAGCTATTTAAGATTCAGCAATCACCGGGACCTAGTGCTGTCTGCAGAATCCCAGCGCACTCTGGAGCAGGGGCAGGTAAACTCTGCCCCAGACCACATCCACAGCTCCTGCTGAGGGAAACCCCGCCACGACCTCGAACTGAGATAACCAACTACAGGGGTCTCTGAAGGGCAGATTCAGACCCCGCCCAGAGGTGAGGAAGAGGCAAGAGGCCTAGGCGCCTATATCCCAGCCTGGGAGGGAGAGTTGAGCTCCCATTGCTTCCGGTTCCGCTACTGGGACCCAGTGCTGTCTGCAGAATCCCAGCGCACTCTGGAGCAGGGGCAAGTAAACTCTGCCCCTGACCACATCCACAGCTCCTGCTGAGGGAATTAGCATGGCTCCCACCACGACCTCGAACTGAGCGAACCAACAACTGCAGGGGTCTCTGAAAGACAGAATCAGACCCTGACCAGAAAGGTGACAGGAGGCACACAAACCCGAGTGCCACAACTGACCAGGACCCATCTAATCGTGAACCACTGAAGCCATGGGCAAACATCAGTGCAAAAAATTACATAATACTACAAAGGACAACATGGTAACTCCAGAAGAGAGTGGCGATCTTACAAATACAAGACCAGAACTGAGCAATGAAGAGGAAACAGTAGGAAGCAACATCAAAAATTCCTTTTTGATGATCATCGAAGCTCTCAAAGAAGATATGAAAAAAGCCTTAAAGAAATAGAAGAAAATACAAACAAAAAATTAGAAGAGATGAACAAATCTATGAAAAAAACATGCCAGGAACTAAAAGCTGAAATAAAAGCTGAAATAGAAGCAATAAAAAAGGCGCAAAATGAGGCAAAAATGGAAATAGAAAACCTGAAGAAAAAAGCTGGAACTATAGATACAAGCATAACAAACAGAGTTCAAGAGATGGAAGATAGGATCTCTGAAGTGGAAGACTCAGTAGCTCAAATAGATATATCAGTCAAAGAAAATAGTAAAACTAAAAAAGCCATAACTCAAAATGTTCAGGAAATCTGGTACACCATGAAAAGACCTAATTTGAGAATAATAGGAATAGAAGAAGGAGAAGAATACCAGCTCAAAGGCACAGATAATGTTTTCAATAAAATCATTGAAGAAAACTTTCCTAACCTGAAGAAGGAAATGCCTATAAAGATACAAGAAGCTTACAGAACACCAAATAGATATGATCCCAAAAAAAAGTCAGCACGCCACATTATAATCAAGCCACAAAACATACAGAACAAAGAAAAAAATTTTAAAAGCTGCAAAAGAAAAGGGCCAACTCACATATAAAGGCAGACCCATCAGAATAACGCCTGACTATTCAATGGAAACGATGAAAGCTAGAAGGGCTTGGTCAGAAGTTATACAGACGCTAAAACAGCATGGATGCCAAACTAGAATACTATACCCTGCAAAATTATCAATCACCATAGATGGAGTAAACAAAGTATTTCAGGACAAAGTTAGACTGAAAGAATATCTATCTACCAATCCAGCACTACAGAGAGTATTA
The DNA here is from genome assembly GCA_004025045.1 of Sigmodon hispidus. Classification (NCBI taxonomy): domain Eukaryota; kingdom Metazoa; phylum Chordata; class Mammalia; order Rodentia; family Cricetidae; genus Sigmodon; species Sigmodon hispidus. Next base: position 23,243 of record PVIH01023928.1, read on the forward strand.
GAGGGAAAACTACAACCTAAAGACCCCAGATACATCCACGAAATCACAAACAATCAATAAGTCCACAGAAGAATACTCTAGAGAAAGGAAATACAAACAAGTTACCACCAAAAATGGCAGGAAATATGAATCAATGGTCACTAATTTCCCTTAATATCAGTGGACTCAACTCTCCTATAAAACGTCACACACTAACAAGATGGATACAACAACAGAAGCCATCCTTCTATTGCCTACAAGAAACACACCTCAACTGCAAAGATAGACACAGGCTTAGAATAAAGGGTTGGGAAAAGATTTTCCAGTCAAACGGTCCTAAGAAACAAGCAGGGGTTGCAATTCTAATATCTAACAAAATAGACTTTAAGCTAAAGCAATAAAAATGGACCAAGAGGGTCACTACTTATTCATCACAGGAAAAATTGGTCAAGAGGAGATTTCAATCTTAAATATTTATGCCCCTAATATAGGGGCACCTACATATGTAAAAGAAACACTGCTAAAGCTCGAATCCCACATCAATTCTTACACTCTAATAGTGGGAGACTTCAATACCCCACTTTCAACCCTGGATAGATCAACC
>PVIH01023929.1:0-23824 GCA_004025045.1 Sigmodon hispidus
ATGTGCTGGGGAGACTGGTGAAATTTGTGGTGATTGAGAAGTAATGCCAGCTTAAGATGAACCCTCTTGTTGCTTTTTATTTTTATTTTTTCTTACTCCTTGCTCTTTGGCTCTTTGGAGGCCTGAAACCCAACTTCCAAATAAGTATGCAAAGGATTATTATTTCTTCTAAATACTTGGCCTTAGTATGGCTTGTTTCCAGCCAGCTTTTCTTAACTTAAATTATGCCATCTATATTCTGCCTCTGGATGTTTATCTCTTTCCATTGTATATACCTTTCCTTTACATCTTACTCCATGCCTTGCTGTGTATCTGGGCGGCTAGCCTCTGAAGTCTTTTCCTTTTCTTGCTGCTCCATCCTCTTTTCTCTCTTTTACTCCTCCTACTTATTCTCTGCTTGCCAGCCTCACCTCTCATTTCTGTTGCCTTGCTATTGGCCATTCAGCTTTATATTAGGTCAATCAGGTATTTTAGGCAGGCATAGTAATGCAGCTTCACAGAATTAAACAAATGCAACATAAAATAATGCAACACATTTTTTAATTACTAAACAAATGTTCCACAGCATAAACAAATGTAATACTTCTTAAAATAATATTTTACAACAGACCTAGTCAAGGAAAGCTCTTGATTACCTCTTAAAATTCTATTATAATAACAAATTGATTTACTTTTAAGAACATTTTAGCTATCTGAGTCCTGGATTGAATTTGGCTTTGACTAGACTTATGGTAATAAACTGTTTAGTCAGGTATAAATCTTCTAATCCTGACCCTGAAAGGATTCTCAAAAGAGAAGTTATCAGAAGTTAAGGTTTATGAATAGAATTCATGAGAACTATGAACATCTATCTTAAAGCTTAGTATTTACCCCAGTTATGAAAACAGGCAACAAATAACAATAATGATAGCATATTTTTGACTCTATCATAGGTAGAAAATATAGACATTTGCATATCCCATTATCACAGGTAGAAAATATAGACATTTGCATATCCCATTATAATATATTTAGATGTCTCAAATATTGTTTATTTATACACTGTCATTTTAGATATGATAATTGATTGTTTATGTTAAACATTATCTTATAAAATTTGGTTTAAAAGTAGATTGTTTACTATTTTGAATATAACTGGATTCCTTTGCCATTTTAAGTATTTTGTTCAAGAATATTATTCTAACTATCGGATATAAGTTTAACAACTGTCACAAGGATATGTGGCACAAAAAGAGGTCAGAACATCTTGGAAAAAGAATATTAAGGAAAATATAACCACTGATGTTTGTCTCCTTGGTCATTTATATTTGAGTCCAAATTCTTATGAGGAAAAGTAATGTTCTCAACTTAAAGCTTTTTTATACTTTTAACCTTACTTTTCATTCTGTTATGGAAAGAGATTATAGAAGATAAGGGGTATTCTTTCTCACTTTCCTTGTTGCACAAGGCAGATTGGACATTGTTAGATGTCAAACCTTAAGAATCAGGGAGATAATCTGGAGGCTGGGTGAGATGTCAGAAGATGCTCAAACAGGGGCCTGTAGTACCTGGCTGATGCCATGTTGTCTAGTTGAAAGTGAATTTGTTTGATAAAGACATTCCACTTAGGGCTAAGTGCTCTAAAGTTTCTTACTCTGCACTTTGTCCAGTTGTGAGTATCTATGTTAATTATTATGTACAGGAAGAGAAAGCTGTTTGATTAGAGTTGAGTGAGGTACTTACCTATATATCATTTGGTGTAATTTCATTGCTACGTTACTTTATTAGCATAATAGTAGTAGATTTTCCACTTGGGTCCATGGCCTGTATAGTCTCAGGTTAATGTCCACTTTAGCAGTATCAGGTATGGATTGCATTTCATGGAATGGGCATAAAATTCAATTTTTAAAAATGGTTGATTACTTTCACAACATTTATGTTACTATTGCGCCAGTATACCTTACAGGCAGGTTACTATTATAGGTCCCAGGGTTCATAGCTGGGTGGCATTGGTGGTTACTTTTTTCCTTTGGTAACATTCATAGTACCTTCAAAAACCATGGATGCTAATCAGTAGAGGTGAATCTTCTAGTTGTGAACCATCTTAATTTATCCATGTGTGATGACCTGTGTAAGATATTTTCAGCAATAGGGCATTATTGTCATGTAAGTCTTGCCAATAGCTTTTAGTGTTTGGAGGATCTGTGGGAGCCCTTTGACCAGTAACTCAACAAGATGTATCCAGTCCTGGCACTGGAGAATTTACTTGAGGTTCAGAGATTTATGTGGAAGAGAAGATTGGAAAGACAGTAAAACCCAGAGCTGATTAATGACTCCAAAGGAGCAGCATCATCTAAATATAACAGGGCTAAGGCACACATGAACTTATAGAGACAGTGTGACAGTGTGCCCATGACCTGTACAACTTCAAGGCCTACAACAACCTGAACATGGAGAAGCAGGAATTGGTACAAAGTCCAACTGGAGACACAGAAGTTGTTGTAGATGATATATTCTGGGAGAAGGAAAATTAGTTTTCAGTTTTCTCTAATGGAATGTCACTAGGTTTATCAACTATACTTTAGGGCAGACCCCATGCTTAGGAATAGTTGTCTAACACACAATGGACTCCATGGTTTTTTTTTTGTGTGTATGTATGCCTTTTGTTTAGTCTCTCTCTCTCTCTCTCTCTCTCTCTCTCTCTCTCTCTCTCTCCCTCCCTCCCTCCCTCCCTCCCTCCCTCTCTTCCTTTTTTTGTCTCTCTTTTTAGAGAAAGAGCATAAATTGGACAGGGATCCTAGTTAGGGTTACTATTGCTGTGAAGAAACAACATGACTAAAATCAAGTTGGGAAGCAAAAGGTTTATTTGGCTTATACTTCTACATCATAGTTCATTGTTGAAGGAAGTCAGGACAGGAACTCAAACAGAGTGGGAACCTAGATGAAGGAGCTGATGCAGAGGCCATAGAGGAGTGCTTCTTACAGACTAGTTCATCATGTCTTGCTTGCTTTTTTTTATAGAACCCAGAACTACCTGCCCAGGGTTGGCACCTTCTATAATAGACTGGAACATCCCCAGTGATCACTAATTACGAAAATGCCCTACAGGTTTGGCTATATTCCTATCTCTTTTTAACTTCATTTGTTTCTTTTTTTCTTTGTTTATTTCTTCTTTCTTGTATAACAGCCCTAGTTGTCCTTGAACTGACTTTGTAGACCAGGTTGGCATTGAAGTCAGAGTTTTGCCTTTGCCTCTTGAGTGCTGGGATTAAATGCCTGCACCGCCATTCCTCCATCTCATTTTCTTAATTGACGTTCCCTCCTTTCAAATGGCTTTATTTTGTGTCTAGTTGACATAAAAATAGCCAACACATACACAGAGGTGGGAATAACCTGGGGGAAGGGAAAATGATCAAATTATATTGTATGAAAATCATTAAAGTGAATAAATAAAAATGCTAAAAACAATTATAGAAAGTGAAGTGTGGCAGTGAAAGCAAAAGAAAGAAACATCATAAACCACAAGGCAGTGAACTGATAACTGATTAGTTCAATTTGTGCTCATAGGAAATAGTTACTCTCCAGGAATGTCTAGAAACACTTAATAGAGTTTCTAATTGGTGATAGTAGGACATTGGTGTATTGAATACAAAGCCTGGTAAAACTTGGCAATTATGACTAATAGAAGCTCTACAGTATCAATATGCTGGAGAAGTTTGAAAGGCTTTGAATTGTGAAAGATATTGACTGTGGGAATGAAAGCCGAAACATAGTTTTATTATTTGAGAGGGAAGATAGGTCTCAGTGTAGCTCTGGCTGAATTTGAATTTGCTATGTAATCTATACTTCCTTCAAACTTAATATTCTAATGCCTTTGGAATCCTGAATGTTTGGTTATTACTTTTTTATATAAAAGAGGAAAAAAACCAAGTGAGTTCTCCTTTGCATAGTTAATATTCCCTTAAAAATCCTTTAGATGCATTTAAAGAAATATTTTATGATCTGAAAATAATTTCGGTGACTGACATAATACTTCATCATTTAACTTAGAGATTAATTGAATAATTAGTACCCAGCACGCAGAGTAAATTTTAGTTTTCTTTGCAGCAGAATCAGTGGTCATTCTTTGATGTCCATTTGAATTATAAAAAGGGCCAGATGTTTCTATTTATCTTCTACAAGTTTACAATTTCAATATCAGTAGTTTAGTATTGATTTAGAAAAATAAATTAACTTACTTGTTTGTTTTATGTGCAGAAAAATAATTCTATAATTCTTTGGGTGCAAATGTGCCACTAGAAATGCTATTGCCCCATGACAAAGAAAAAATACTGAGTTTGCTGTCAGTTTTGCCCAAGAAGATTTACCACCAATGAATTGGATGAAGTTCCTTGTATTCCAAATGCAGATAACTGTATATTGTGATATCAAGCAAAGTGCTAATGCTTTTTGGCACATAATAGTTGATAAATTATGACTATCATTATTATAATATCCTATACAAAAGGGTACACCTGAATTTCTATCTGAAGTGGCTGTTCTACATAGAGTTTCTATGTATCTATGTATCTATGTGTCTATGAACCAAAGGGGCAACAAGAGAAGAATTAGGTAAAGAAAATCTTTCTACCTGGGTGTGTGCAGGCTTTTGCGGTAGTAAATTTCAGTGTAAAAGGAGATTAACTAAAATCACAGTTTGATAAGGACTTAATTGTTGAGGAGGATATTCCTTCAACATTTTGGTGGAATATTAGTTCTATAAGGTCACTAGATAAAACAAGAGCAGTCATTTTTGTCAAATAAGTATATGAAGTTCTCCTACAACATCTTAGAGCTCCATATAAACATTAAACACATTAAGTGGGGTGAGTAGTATTAAACAGTATTTTAGCTTTTAGATATCAGTTTGCGAACTGGAGTGATGGCTCTGTGAACAAGCAAAGTTCTTGCCATGTAAGCTTGGTGGGGAGATAAGTTTGAATTTCCAGAATATATACAAAAGATTAGATATGATAGTAGGCAATATTTCTATTGTGAAATGTGAGACAGAGAGAGTTCTCTGGAAACCAGTGGGCCAGCTAGTCTGGCATATGCAACAGTGAATAACAAAGAGACCCTCTCAACAGACAGGATTAAAGACAAGGACTCTGACACACACTCACAATATAGCACGTGTGAGCTTGTACTTATACAAATGCACACACATCCACACTTCTACACACACACACACACACACAGAGAGAGAGAGAGAGAGAGAGAGAGAGAGAGACAGAGACAGAGAGAGAGACAGAGACAGAGAGAGAGAAAAAGAAAGACAGAGAGAGAGACAGAGAGACAGAGACACACAGAGAGAGAGATTTTAAAAAGCCAGTTAGTTTGACAAAAATTCCTTGACTACATGACTACTTTTTTCTTCTAAACTTGTGAATGTTCTTAGGTACTAGTGTTTTGTGTTCAGTAGGCAGATCTATCAGAGAATGTGAAAGGAGATGCCAGTTATTCTTTTTAAAGACAAGAATTGGGAGGGAATCATGGAAAAATCTTTGCGAAGCAATCTCATCTATGCAGATGTCTCCAATTAGATATGCAGAGGTTTGGAGAAAGAATGAACTACTTGCTGCAAGAGGCCATCGAATGGACTTCTACCTCCTTCATCCCGAGATTTTGAGTTAGGGAAATTGATCAAGTTAGAATAGGCTAGTGTCAGAAAGCAGCAATAAGGCATATGAAATTACCAACTCTAAAGATTTCAGGAGCAGCAGTGCAATCCTCTAATCCAGGTATTCAGAAGACCGAGGCAGAAGGACCACTAACTGAAGCCAAGCCTCAGCTACAGGAGCACTTGAGGACAGTTTAAGCTTGTCTCAACATCTTCTGCTATGCCACCTCAAAAAACTCCTTTGCTAGGGAGACTGGTGCTAAGTTAAGAGGAAGAAACTTACTGGTGGTACATGCTATATAATTTGTAGTATCTAGTCAAAATAGGGCCTTTTACTGAATGAAGAGCTCAAGAGATGCAGCAGTAGAGTACAAAACGAAGTGCAAGTACACATGTTTACACCCATGCAGCCAGCCCTAGACTTGTAGTCTTAGGTTTTTTTGTGTTTGTGTACAAAATATATATTTTGACCTTGGTTCACCTAGAACTGCTTAAGTCCTGAGGAAGTAGTTAGGTGTGAACCACAATTTTGGGTCATGAAATGGTGACAAGATGCACTGAGATCAGTTTCTTTGCAGCAATGACCCAGTTTGTATTTTACTGTTGTTGTAACAAATTACCACACACTTCAATAGCCTAAAACAACATTTTATTATCACGAGCCTTACAAGGCATTATTTCACCCAAGGATATATGAGTGACTAAGAATTCATGGAAGAGAAACGCTCTTTGATAGTACAGTTGCCTGGAAGTTTCCCACATGTGTTGCTTTCTACTTGTCTAATGGGTAGAACTGATGACAGTATATCGTCAGAATATAGTTCAGACTAGTGCTCTACAAATGCTGGTTCACAGATCAATTAATTGTACAGGGTGAAACTTTTGTGATGTCCTTATTAGAGCATTTTAACTTAGGGGAGCTGAGACAGGTCTTAAAAATCTGTAGTTTATTAGGTCACTGGGTATTTAGGCTTTGAAACCACTATATCTTAGTTATTTTTTTTTTTATTATGGTGACAAAACTCCATGACCAAGGCAATTTACAGAATAAGGATTTTAATTTGGGGTTCATGGTTGTAGAGGGTTAGAGTCCATGGCCATCATGGTATGGAGTATGGCAGCAGACAGGTGACCATGGAACATTAGCTGAGAGCTTACATTCTATCCTCAAATGGGAGGCAGAAAGAGCTAACTGTGAATAGCTTGGGCTTTTGAAAACTAGCTCCTGGTGACATACCTCCTCCAACAAGGCCAAACCTCCTAATCCTTCACAAATAGTTTCACTAATTGGGATCAAGCATTTAAATATATGATCCTATGAGGACATCTCTCTCTCTTTCTCTCTCTGTCTCGTCTCATCTCAAACTCATAATTCTTCTTTCTCGGAGTACTGCAATTACATGTACGCACTATTTCATCTGGAAATAGCCATCATTTTGTATTGTCTTTCTTAAGTATCAGTTGTCTTAAATGTGCTGTAATTTTGAATGTGGCCATCTTTAGTACCTTTCTAGGGCACAGAAATTGTATTGGTAAAGAGTCTGAAGTGTACCCTTATAAGACCATTATGGAAAACAACATAGTAATTTATAAATTGCAAATTTACAACTATAAATGCATAGATGTGGAAATCTACTTTTTATTACCTGCATAACATCAGAAATGTAAAATGTTGTTAATTGCAACTGTGGCTGATGACAAAATATGTTAATAGTCTAAATAAGTGTTTAAAGAGTAACGTCTTAAGCAGTAGTTAAAATGAATGAAATATACAATCTTTTTCATATTGGCCAACTACTATTGGGCATAGACTTACCCTGGAAAATGCTTCATATACCCTGTATTGCTCCATTGGAGAAAACTGGTTTTTGTCCAGGATTTTTTGATTTATTGTTTTTATTTGTTTATTTGTTTTGACATGTGTTTGTACTATGTCTTGAGAGTGAGGACATGAAATTGGGTAGGTAGGAATGTGGGGAACAGTTGAGGAAGAGGAAATAATATGATTAAGAGATTTTATGTAAATTAAATAATTTAAAAAAGAAAAAAAAAGGAGTGAAATATCCCACAGGTTTTTGCATAGGAAGATCTATGTAAAGTGAGAAGTGCTGCTGTTCTTTATGGTGCTAATATTGAATATTGCTTATAGTCAAACACATATCTATAAAAATATATATGGGAAGGAATGTTCCAACTTGTGTTACATCTGTAGAAATAAGGAAAAGCTAAAAGGTGACTTTTGTCATATTACCAACACTAGTTTTTATTTTTATGTTTTGTTTTTAGAAAAAGGGTCAAAAGCATTCACAAAATCCAGCTTACCATACCTCGCTGTAAGATGTTGAACAGGTTATTTAAATATTTCAAGCCCTCAGTTTCTCCATCTATAAAATAGGATAAATACACCTTAGTTTACTGAGTAGTTTTCAGAATCAAATGATATATCTATTTTTTGCATAGTAACCACTTAGTGAGCTGTCCTTAAATCCTCGTTATGACAAGCAAGAAAAATGTTCAAAGTATTTATTCAATTGTAACCTGCTATGTTCAAATGAGAAAAGGTACATTCCAGAGAGAGATGACATCTGGCACTTCAGAGCAGAAGCACCTCTGATGAGGGAACAGGATTCTGAGACTGCCTTTGGGCAGAAAGAGCAGAACTGAAAGTTACTTTTTTATTGTGCTGTCCTTCTAAGAGAGAGATCTGTGTGCTCTGCAGGGCATATGTGAGCTTATGTTTATTGGGGTGATACGTAACAAGTTTACTTTCCTGGAACAAGGCACTGTGCTGTCTGTATTCATCCAAGCTCCAGTCAATCCTAACTTTTAAGAGAGTGAGGTGGTACCACACTCAGTTGTCTAGGGCTTAGTGTTTTAGAGTCTCAGCCTTAAGTCCTCTAGGACATCTTGGGATGTAAACAGACATAAGATATTGCATGGGAGGACATGTTTGTGGTAGCAGTTGAAGTAAAAAGGCTTAAATTCATGAGTGGAGTCAATAAAAATGTTTGAGTGATATTACAGAGCTATTAATATCTAATAAGGAAAGAGGATATAAAAATAGCAAAGATAAAACGTACTTATCTGCTTTCCTCTATAGCTAATTTTCTTCTTTCTTTCATTTTTTAAAATCCATATTCACAGCAATAACTATTTAGTTATCAAAGTGGTCAGATGAAATTGATTGTAACTTTTTCTTTGCTTATAATGTGACACACTGTTACTATCATAAGCTTCCAGCCATGCATTCTGCTTACATCAAAAAAATTCAGGGAGCATCACTCTGGTATTTCTGAGATGAACTGCTAAGCTCCCTCTCTTTCATTGGCATTGGTTGGGCTGCTGTATTGAAAAGGTCACTGTGAGTGCAAAGTAGGAAAAAAGAAAGCATCTATAGTAAAAGGAATCAATTTCCCCAAAGCAGCATGAAACCTGTTCCTCTGAACTCAGCACATGTAGCTTATATTTACAATATATTCCTTTTCTTGATTTAATTTATCACCTTTGATTGCTGGGAGATTAAATCTGCACAAGCCTAGCTACATACTAATATGATGAGCTTTTAAATGTTATTTTCCTTTCTTTATCACCAATGAGTATCATTTAAACTTGTTATGACAGAGGTTTTAGTAAAATTGAAAGTATATGAACTTACTGAAAATCGTGTACAAATAAGCTATGTTTTTAATGTGGTTTCTCAGATTGATTAATTTATACAATTGAATTGGTCTACTTTCTTGTAAACATACATTCACACTTTGCTAACTTGCTCACCTGCAAAGTGTAGTGTGCTAGTATTTTTATATTATCAAGGTTTTAAGAAGAATGATTTCAGTGAATTTGTCTTTTAAGCTCCATTTTTTACAGGCTATTGTATATCACCTTCCTATTCAACACAGTGGAAATTAGTTTCACAAGGATCTCAAAGGCCATTTAAATCTTAATAATTTAAAAACCATATTTTATTTAAAAAATTTAAATTAAATTTGTTGTTAAATATTTTTATACATGCATATAATGAACTATAGTTACTCTTAGTTTTCTTGCTACATCCCCTTCCCTATAAGTCCCTTTCTCACATTTATGTCTTTTGTTTTGTTTTATTATCTATTGGATTTAGCCAGGGCTAAATGACTATGTTTCAGAACTGCCCATAGGAGCCTGATGCACTCATCTGTGGGAAAATAACTGAAGAGAATGATCATCTTTGCCCCAGAATATACCAGTAGCCAATAGTTAAGCAGGAAGGGGTAGAGACCCATGAACCCCTTTCTGGTTCATGCTTTACTGATGATAGTCTCAGTATTCTACTGGCCCGCTGGAGACAATTTTAAACCAGAAGATAGTGGGAAGGGCTATGAAACGGTATATTTTTAGCATGTTATAGCCATTGGAATCATTATTTCCCAGTAGCTGTGGTTGTCTTTGCCTAGTGGTGATGGATCAAGATATAAGCTATTAGCTGTTCCTGTTACCATGCCTTTGCTTGATTATTACTGACTCTAACCCTTTGAAACAGCATGTTCAATTTTAATGCTTTTTATATATGTTGTCTTGGTCACAGCAATAGGAAAGTATGAGAGTGGGTAATCATCAAATATGTGTTCCCAAATGGAAGTGATTTTCAGAATATGGGAACCTTAAAAATTCTTTCTGGAGTCCTTAAATTTATGATAACTTTGCCAATACACAGTTGCTAATAGAACATGTTTTAGTGACCATATAAACACATAGAAACTGAACCAAAATTACTTAGAAAAGTAACTGAAACAGCCCCAAGAGAGTAGCAGCAACAAAAGAACAGACAAATGTGAGTTTGTGTATGTGGACTGAAGTTGGTGGTGAATCTTCTTTCATTCACATGTGGATGCTCAGTTATTTTAGAACTGATTATCATTCCTTTCCCATTGAATTTTCTTGAGACTCTTATAAAAAAATCAATTCATTCCAGATGAATGAGTTCAATTTTGGACCTTCATTTCTATCCTATTGATCTATGTTCTTATGCCAGTATCATTATTTGAAGTACTAGTGTAATAATTAAAAAAACAGGAAATATGAATTATCCAACTGTGTTGATTTTGGGCACCTTATTGATGCTATCAATTTCCATACTTTTGCAAACAAAAGGCTACTATAATTTTGATAGATTATATTCTTGAAACTGTAGATCATTTTTAGGGAATATTACTGCCTTAAAATATGAAGTCTTTCAGTGTATAAATATCTGGTATCTTCCCATTTTTATGATTTTCTTTAACTAGTTTCATCATTGTTTTGTAGTTTTCATTTTATATATGTATGTGTGTATATAGTGTATGTATCATTTGTGTGTGCATGCATGTATGTATACATGTGAAAATCAGAGATTGAGTTGGTGCCTTTCTAGACTGTTCTGTACTTAAATTTCTTTTCACTATTTATTGTTGAATCCTTGAATGGGTTAGGTCCTATTGCCCTGAGTAGAAGTGGTTAAGAAAAAGAAAAAAAACTGACTTTAATGAAACAACAGAAACACATACACAGAAAAGTGGGATCTAGGCTCTTGGATGAAGAAGCTATAGCATCTTGATGCTCAGTGTTTTTATTATATACTCATATATATAAGTGAATGGATGATGACATATAGCTAAGCAGGGAGCCTTATTTAGCTGATCTTAGTAGATCAAGTCTCAATAGGGGAGCAGTTCTCGGGCTACAAGCATGGGTGTGTTGCAGTGGGAGTTCTTTGGATATTTTCTGTACACAGTGTCAACCTCTGCATACAGACCCAAGGAAGACTTTTCCACTCCCCTGGGGCTGAGGCCTTGGTTCTTGGCCAAGCCCATGTGAAGCAATGCACATTCACTCAGGACTTCACTTACTCCCTACAGTTTGCTTCTTTGTCTCAGTATAATAGATTTTTACTTTTTTATTCCCATGTATTTTTGTTCTACGTGGTCTATTTTGTTGGTGATATTTCCACTGAGTTCTTTGTTTCATTGGGCTTTTGCTTCTAAGGTTTCTATTATTTTTATTTATCTTACCTAAGTGGCTGTTTAAAAATTCATGTTTTGAATTAACTTCTTTATTCCATTATGTTTATTTAAATCTTTTTTAAAATTAAAAATAGGGGATGTAGAGATGGCTCAGAGGATAGGAGCACTAACTGCTCTTCCAGAGGTCCTGAGTTCAATTCCCGGCACCCACATGGTGGCTCAGAGCCATCTATAAAGGCATCTGGTACTCTCTTCTGTATACTGTATACATAATAAATAAATGAATCTTTTAAAAAATTAAAAATATATTCCTTTACATAGAATTACGTTTCATTCTGGCATTTTTCTAACAAACTTTTAGTTGTTTCTCTTCATCCTCATCCTTCTCCTTCCTGTGTGCTTTCCCAACTTCAATGGCTTTCATGCCACCGATGATCTTTGGCCCTCTTTCCACACTCTCACTATCTCTTGTTTCCCTTCAGTAGACTCCTATCTAGTTTCATAACCATTTTATGCTGCAATATTTGCATACATATAAACATTACAAATTATGACCTGTATATAAGTGAGAATATGTGGTTTTTGTTCAAAGTCTGGGTTCTCTTTGATCAATTTTTAATGTAAACTTTTAAAATTTATTATCTGATATTTTAGTCATTTCAATATGTTTTGAAGAAATGTGAATCTTAAGAGGATTCATATGCTTTGCTTTTCATACATCTTTTGTGTTTAAGATTTGTGTCTGTCAGGATAGATATTTCCTTCTGTTTTATATGGAAGTCTTCTAAATGAGCACCTCGTTCTTGAGGGCCCAATCTGTAATACCATCAGAAAGGAGTAAATAATAAAATTCAAACATAGCAAGTATAGAAACAATAAAAAATAGAGATGACTATTTTATTGGTTATCTTTACTTTCAAACATAAAAAAACAAGGCAAACTTATGTAGAATAAACTATGAAGTTAAAATAAAGGTTATACTGGGCTACCTATGAAGTTGTTGCACCAGAATTTGTTTTAACATGCTCACCATCCTCAACATTCAGAGGCCATTGTAGCTAGAGTTGAAAGATGCATGCCAAGTGTTGATATTTTGTGCATGGAAGGATGGAATACGTGGACATGCTGCCAGGAAGCCATGTTGAGTTTATTGGGGGAACAGGTGGGGGAAAGAGGGAGAGAGAGAGAGAGAGAGAGAGAAGAGGGAGCAGAGAAAAAGAGTGTCTGCCACGTGGTTGTGGCTCTTTAAAGGGTGACCATGTAGACATGCCCCAGGCATGGGATGGCATGCCCATCAGAGCACCTCTACAGGCAGGGGTGTGACTGCAGCATGGTGCATGGCTATGCCCAGGAGGCACACGTTAACACCTAGGGATTAAGTCGTCAATAATCTTGGCCCCATTCATGTGATAGTGTTTTGTCAAGCATGTAAAATTCAGTGTCATACAATAATGGATACTTCTATCTACACTTCAGAAGAAATCCTGGGAAGCCAGGCAATATGTATAAAGATAACGGTTCCTACAATCATACCACAGATTTGTGTGAAACTGTGAGAGTGAAACTTTAGCTGTCATGTGGAATATCTGCCAAGGAAAATTGCCTGCAGAAGGTGGAACCAGTTTCAGGGAGGTGCTGGCAGGCTGCAGCCATCAAAGCCACACAGGTGCCCAAGAAGTCCTTTAGGGTTTATAATTTGTTAAAAGTCTTGAGAGCCAGAGTTCTTACACTTTTTCCATTACCAACTCATTTTCTTCCAATATTTTTCACAACCTGATTAGATATGTAAAATACATATGCTAAAATTAAACACTTTCAGAAAATAGCTCATAAAGAAATGTATTTAAAAACACTTCTTTGGTAGACAGAGATTGATCATTTATTAAAGGTGAAAGCAAATACATAGTAATGAGATGTATATAGTTGCTTATTTTTAAATAAACAGTTAAATCTTGATTGAATAGTTGATAATGCAGAATATAGAGCATCTTCAACATTATTCAGGGTTGTAGTGCAAATTCTAATTGGTTTTAATCATAAAAACCCAGAGCCAGATATGGGGGTAAATGCTGAAAGGTTAGAAATACAAAGGAGTAAGCCACAGTCACCTCTTATCTCTATGACTTCTCAGATCAAAGGAGGTCACTCCTGACTCTTTCTGCTTTAAATTACTCTTTCTGTCTGTCCAGCCACATTACTTCCTCTCTCCACCTCCCTAGTGCTGGGATCAAAGGCATGAGATCTCAAGTGCTAGGATTAAAGGCACCCTCTCTCTCTCCCTGTCTGGGTCAATCTCCTGTAGTAGCCCCGTGTGGCCTTGAACTCCCGATCTTCCTGCTTCCTTCTCCCAAGTGTTGGGATTAAAGTTGTGAGCCACTACTGCCTGGCCTATATGGTTAACTAGTGTAGTGGCTATCTCTGTCCTCTGATCTCCAGGCAAGCTTTGTTAGAGCACAAAAAAATATCAGCACAATTAGTAGTTTTGTTTTATAACATCAATTGCTGAAACTACTACTTCAAATAAATACATAGTATAAAATTACAGAAATATATTTAGGGCTATTGCAAACATTATTGGAAATTTTATCCTAATTTCAAGCCAAAATTTGGAGAGTAACTATTTTTATGAAACTCAGAAACTGAAGCAGCAGTTTTTGAAAGGAAGCATTCTAACACAATATAATTCTATGATACATGTTTAGCAATGATGTAAGAAAACCATTAAAATTCTTAGTTTTCAGCAATTAGATTGTTATGTTTTTATAGGAAAAAAGTTTGTTTAATTTTTTTTTTAAAAAAAAAGAACAACTGTGAAATTTATAATATAAAGTAGTCTCAAACTTGAGTCTAGGTCATTCAGGTAGCAGCTGAAAGTTCTGTGGAGTGACAGCACATGCAATGCAGCTTACATGTTGTGTGTTTAGATGCAACACAGTTGAGTACTCTAGAAACACTTTGTATTTATTTTAAGTTTAATTTTGAATTAATATTTTGTTATTGCATTCAAGAGATTTTTATTCTTGTCATTTTTTTTTCAGCCCCATATTTGCTTACATGATCTCAAATAATCCACAGTTTAAGAAGCTGGTCTAAAACAAAGTACAATGGTATTCACATATGAAATGTTATAATGAAATCCATTAGTTTCTATTTTAACTAAAAATTTGAGAAATAAAATAATCCACCAAGAATATATATTATTATAATCATATATTAATCTAATAGGGAAGCCACCAAATACATATATATAGGTGGATATACTATAAGGATATTAAACAGTTCTACAATAGTTAGAAATTTTAATATTTTATATTTAGGAATGCAAAGAAAATTGATCAAAGTGTTAATACAAACATGGTAGCTTTAAAAATAGTTATTAAAAAATAAACCTAGCAGACAATGTACAGCAACCAAATATTTTTTCTCAGAAGCACATGAGAGAGGATCCAGGAAGGACCATGTGTTGGGATTCCAGCTGTGCACCACCACATTTGGTGGAAGTGCAGAACAAATTAGAGTTCAGAGGTTTCATGGCTCAGTTACTTGGTTTTCTTCCTGACATACATTCTGAGTTCCTCTGCTTGGGATGAGGAAGGAAATTCACAGTTGTCAGGGCTGACCTTTTGGAAGGACTGAAGCAGTAACTCAGTTAAGAGTCTAAGATGGGGCTGAAGGCTGGCTCACAGGGAAGCTGTTGCTGCCAAGACTGATAACCTGAGTTCCACCCTCAGGATTTTCATGGTGGAGAGAGAACTGACTATAGCAAGTTGTTCCCTGACGTCCACAGGTGCCTGAACATACACACATTAAAAAAAAAAGTGTAAAAGGTGAATTTTACAATCAAATGTATACTATTCTCTTTATTTGTGATATCAAAATATATATGCCCTCCCTCTCTCTCTCTTTTTTAAAGTTTTATTTTTTATTTAAAAGATTAAAAAAATTTACATACCAACCACAGTTCCCCTTCCCTCCCCTCCTCCTACTAGCCCCCAGCTTCTCCCCACCCTACCCCTCATCCACTTCTCAGAGAGGGTAAGGACTCCCACAGGGATGTAATAAACTACCTAACTAAAAGGAAAAAAGATGAATTTTAAAAATATTATTATACATGTTTACCATAAGGCGATTTTCATGAAAGTATAAATGTACTTCGAGCTTATTTTTTCTTTACCCAACTGCACTTCTTACTTTACCTCTCTTATTAGTTCTCTTTGTTCTCCAGGTTTGGCTTTACTTCCATGCCATCTGTACATTTGTAATGCCGTAGATACAGAAGTTAGGACCCACAGATGAGAGGAAACCTGCTATTAGCATATTTATTATGGAGATAAAAACCTGCCCATGAATTGGAGCTTGAGAACCCATTTAAAGGTAGAGAGAATCAACTCCATGGTGACTACCGCACGTGCCCACTTGTGGTCATATGCTCATACATATCACATGTACATCCATTATCCCTGGCACACAAGTACTACTAATAAAATAAAATTAGAAAAAATAAAAATACATATCTGAAAACATGCATATAAGTAACAACATATAGATCAAGCAGGCTATATTTAAGAATATATATGTATATACAGATATACACCATGAATTTGAAAAAAAGTAGGGCTGACGTGGTATATGGGAGGTTTGGGAGAGAGAGAATGGAGAAATGTAATTATAATCTCAAAAATTAATAACAACAAAACCCACAAATCTGTGTGAGACTTGGCTTACATCACTAACTATAATCTTTTCTGGGAAGTGTTTTTAATGTAGGGGTTCACTCTAAATAGCTCAAGCTGCCTTAGAACCCTTTGTACTTTCTGCCTAAACCCCCAGAATTATGGGATTGCAGATTCTGTCACGAAGCCCAGTTTAAAAATATACCAAATATTAACTATGTGTCAGACCTGAAGCTTTCAATATTCTTACTGCACTGGGGATAGAGCCTAAAACCTTTAGCTTTAATCACCGGCAAGCTTTCCACTACAGGACTCACAGCAGCAAAACGCAAGCCACAATGAAACATTCCAAGAGTCAGAACTGAGCACGTATGCACTCATATTCAACTCTAACGCTTGGGTATAAATGCTTTCTATCATCTTGGCTGTTTTCTTTCCCAAGCTCCTCCTAACCAAGCTACTGGTTGGTGGCTCATTGCTGTCTTCGTCATGGCCACCTTACTTGTGCTTCCAGTAGGCGTCGCTGTGTCAAGGGGTGAACCTTCTAGGAACCTGCTCCTCTCTGTGATACTCATGCGTTGATGACGTTCTATCCTATGTCAACGCTGTTCGCTGTTCTCATCGTTGCTGCCTTGCCGCCATTGCTGTGGTCTCCGTTGTCCTCGATGTTGTCCGGAGGCTGAGGTGGTGAGAGGATCGACTTTGGTGTTTTTGAAACTGGGCAAAGACTGTTCTAGTACTGAGCCAGTGGGAAGAGAGAACTGTTTGGTGGCACAGCCTCTCTCTGTGACTGTTGTTTGACAACAACCGAACTGTGTTGGGCGCCACAGTGACTAGGCCGCATTGAACATGGCGGTGGACTTGGGAGACCATTTCAGTGGCTTCCGCCACAGTGAGGTGATTAGATTTATAAATAATGAAATCCTCATGAATGGAGGTGGGCCTGATTTCTACATGGCTTTCCGTATGAAGCCCTGGAATGAAATAGAAGACCAACTTCGCACCATTCTGATTGACCCTCAGTTGCCGCGTCCTCTCAAAAGGGCCTGTACCTGGAGCGCTTTGGCTCTGAGTGTGCGAATAGGGGCAAGGCAGCGTGAGCAGCAGGCTTATATGGTAGGGTTGCCGCAAGATGCAATGGGGCAGCGCCCCTCGGCTCCCAGGGCCTCAGTCTCAGAGCTGTGGCAGCTGCGTCAACAGCGAGAGGAGGCAGTCACCCAATTGCTTTCCACTCAAGCAGCCCTACAACAGGCGCTGAGGGAATGCGATATGTTGCGGAGGAGGCTGTACCATGCTGACAGGTCCACCCAAATGGCTCCGCTGGTTCAAGATATAGTGCCAGGAGCTCAAGCCCAACAGCTTGGTGGTGCTTCAGTGGTGCCTCTGAATCCCGATCATACAAGAGTTATGGGTGCAATGGGTGGGTACGACAGACAGTATTTGGAGGCACAGATGTCAGCTGCATCAAATGTTATTTACATGCCAGGAAGCACAAGTCCCTGGCCTGTGGCTATGCAACCCTCTGTGCCAGTCCCAATGCCATACCAATTCCCACCACATCCACCATTCCTAATGGGACCTCCATTCTTGATGCCTTTTTCACATCCAGTAGTTATGGAAACAGAAGGAGGTGTTGTAGTTCCAGTTCAGGTGCCTCCTGTATATCCACCAGGTCCATTTGCTGCACCATACTCTCAGGATCCAGCTGGTCTATGGGACCAGAGATACTATAGGGCTGCTGAAGGTCCTCCAGTCATCCAGCATCCTGTTCCCCCAGGGAATGTCAGGAACTTTAGTCAGGAGGGAGACCCAGAGAAGATCCAGCAGACAGACACCAGGGGAGACAATAAAAGCCAAATTCAGGGGCAAAGTCCACGAAGAACCCAGGAGAGGCCTACCCTAGTGGATATTGGAAATGACAGTAAAGAAGGAGAAGAAAATGAAAAAGACAAAGAAGAAGCAACAGAAGCAGTATCATCAGAGGCCAAAGTAGCACAACCACCACCACCACCAGCAGCTGCAGTAGCAATAGCAGCAGCAGCAGCAGCCCCAGCAGCAAATGATGATAATGATGATGATGATAATGATGATGATGCAGAAACAGCAGCAGAAGAAAAGGCAGTAGCCTCAGCTGCAGCACACGATAACACTGTAAAAGGTCTGCAGGGTCTCCAGGCCCTACATCTTACTGAGGAAGGTGAGCTTCCTAGCCAAAGAGAAAAGAGTTTCCAGGCATCATCTCTGGCTCCCTTGGGCTCTAAAAGAGGGCAAATCAAGGAGGGTGTTGAGGAGGCCCAGCCAACTCCTGTGTGGGAGAGCTGGAGCCAGGCTGTGAGAGAAAGCCCGAAGAGAGAACAACCTCAGCTGCCAAAGAAGGACAAGAAGTCCCAAGTGGAAGCAGCTTCCGAAACTCAGCCTATGTCACCTTCTGGGACGAATTGGATCTGCTCAAAGTGTAAAGCTATGAATTATTCATGGCGCAAATTCTGCTATAAGTGCAAGAGAGTTTGCACACCAGCTGAAGGTGGAGGACAAACTGATTCAAAAAGGTAAACAAAAGAAATCAGTCTTTTAACAACCTCCCTCTTCTTAAATATAATGTGCTTTATAGAGAAATAAAATAACCTGTTAACCCTCAACAAAGATAGTTAAAAATATTTTTAAAATTTTAGTATTGTTGTTTTGGTTTTTGAGACAGCGTTTCTTTGTGTAACAGCCCTGGCTGTCCTGGAGCTTGCTTTGTAGACCAGGCTGGTCTCAAACTCAGAGATTCCCTTGTCTCTGCCTCCTGAGTGCTGGGATTAAAGGCATGTGCCACCATGGCCTGGCCTGTATTTTTTATTTACTAATATCAAAACTATCTTGATTATACTGTTCAGTAAGGAAAAGAAAGTTAATACTTTATATAGGTTGGTGTTGCTTTGTTTAAATAACAACTATAAAATTAAAATATGTACATTATTTTTTCATTTATTTGGATAAAGAAGGGCTCCCTTTCAATGCTGCATTTCTTAAGCCAAGATTTTCTCTTAATAGCGTTTCAATTTTGCAATTTTGCAGATGGTGAATTCCTGATGGCTGTTCCTGATAAGATGACACTCTGAAGAAGTAAAGAAGATGAAGTCATGAAACCTTTTTTTTTCCTTCTCTGTTTTCTTCTTAATTTCCTTTCCCCGAAAATACTACATATTGACTAGGAACAGTCAAAACTGTAATCTGCATTCAATTTTAGAAATAGAACTTTTTCTTTAAAATGCTGTTTTTCTTTTGTTTGCTTTGTAAAAACTTTGTAGGTTAGCCTGTTTAGATATTGCATTTCGACAAATTTGCTTGTTGCTGAAAAATCTGAATTTGCTGCATTATAATACTATTCAAGAGCCAAAAGAAATATCTTGATTCTCATGGGCCACATAGTTTGGTGAAACCCCCACTAGCTAAAGCAAAGGAAAATTAAACTGTAAGAGGAGAAAAGATTACTGGAACACATTATGGGGACAGTGAAGAACAATTTAGTTTTGTTACATTTTAATTTCTTAACTAGGATGTTGGGCTATTTCAGAAGAGTTTTGGAGCTTGTAATGTTGTTCTATTCTATATAATGAGAAATTTCATATGTATTTCATGTAATCCATGAAATGCTTATTTACTTTCCTAAGTGAATTTGAGTAAGCTGTTCTTTTACATGCTCTAATCTCAAGTTGGGTAGACATCCAGGAAGGAACGAGGGGGTGGGAGTTTAGCTTTGCCCCCAGTCTGAACTAAATTATTCTATGTTAACTATATTTTACATTTTCAAGTTTTCTTTTTCTTCTTCTGCTATTAATGAACAATACAGAGTGTGAACTTTTATGATGTATCTTCTGTGTGGTTGTTTTTTTGGGAGGGTTGGCTCAAATTGTAGCATCTCAAATCTTCTTCCATCCTATTGAGGTACAGGACAGTCAATGTTATTCACTATTGGAGGACCCTTCCTCTTCTGGTGAAGAACCAGGAACTGGAGGCACTTCTGTGGTGTTTCTGGTGGTGTGGGATGAGCAGAAGGGACAAAGGGTAAAAAGGTGGAGTTGGTGTTCCTGCCTAAGTTGGAGCCTTGGTACAGGGAGTCCAGTCCTGCTCTGTACCAAAGCATCTCTAGTATTATTTCCTTAAGGTTCCCTAATATCCCATAAACAGAAATTCCCTTTCTGCCTGTGGTTGTTTGAAAGAAAATGGTTCCCAAGGGAGTGGAACTATTAGGAGGTTTGACTAAGTGTGGTCATGTTGGAGGAAGTGTGTCAACTGTAGAGGCAGACTTTGAGGTCTCATATATGCTCAAGATACCACCAAATGACTCATGACACTTGCTGTTGCCTGTGCAAGATGTAGAACTCTCAGCTATTTCTCCAGAACCATGTTTACCTGCATACTACCATACTCCCAGTCACTATGCTCCTCACCATGATGATAATGAACTAAACCTCTGAAACTGTAAGCCACCACTATGGTTGTTGTAGAGGGGGTGAGAAGGCATGGTGTCAATGACTCAGACATTGTGAGTCAGGTGAAAAGCAGACTGAAAATTTATTTATTCAGCAATGGGGATATCCTTTCATCCTCTCAGTGCCCAGGCTATCTCTCATTGTCAGGGTATGATCTGGTGACATTGTATGGCCATCCCTCATTGGCTGAGCATGATCAAAAATTCTGACATCACCCCAATATGGTGATATTATGTGGCTATCCCTCATTGGTTGAGCACTATCAAGAATTCTGTCAGTATCTGTTGCTAAACAAACCACACATGATCAGGAACTCTGGGCAGTGTCTCATTATGGAGGGCCATAGAGAGATCATATGTGGAAGGAGCAGAGATGTTAAAGTGATTACTCATTTTTAGAGGCAGACAACAGACAAATAATAGTCCAAAGACGGGGGTGGAAAAATTGTGTTGGACTTTTAAGCCTTGAAGAGGGGAACTTCTGTGGTTTTTTAAGGTCATAGTGGTATGCCCACATGGTGTCTCTGGACAAGGGATGGCATTCAGGAGCTGAGCCTTGGTTCTGTATCTTGGGGGGTCTGCCCTTACGTGGAGATGCTGGGTGAGGCAAAACAGAAAAAATGTATCTTCCTAACTGGATGGGCAGACAAACATGACAGACAACACAAAAAAAAAGAAAGAAAGGGGTCCCAAAGCTTATCCAGCAAATGGACTAAAAGCACACAACATTGAGAGTCCTTCTCACCAATACACACTGTCTTGGGGGCACTGTCTAACTCTGAGAGTGAGGAGAGGGAGACAAGGAGAACCCTGTTCAGGGTGCCAGATGCTGCTGAGTCCTAATGGTTCCCTTGGGGTAGAGGATGAGAAGCTCCAGAGTCAATGACACAGACCTGGGTAGCAGGTGAAAAGCAGACAGCTAACTCATTTATTCAGCAAGGAGGAGAGCCTTATATACTCTCTTCCCAGTACTCAGACATCCCTCATTGGTTGGGCACAATCTGGTGACATTGCATGGCTGTCCTCATTAGATGGCCATGATCAGAAGTTCTAATAGTATCTGTTGATATGCCCTCAGGCTGACTCCAGGTTGCCTTATAAGAATGTGTTATGTGTATGTCTTGGCAACTGATTTGAGCCAATTTCCTTGACTCTATGGTCCTGTCCTACTATATACCACCTTAATTAAATGCTTTCCTTTGTAAGAGTTGCCATGCTCATGGTGTCTCTTCACAGCAATAGAAACCCTAACTAAAATTGCCTTTTTGCTCTTCAAGGCATTGTCACTAGTCTCCTACCCATAATCCTAACAAGGTGCCACACAATATTAAGCCTCCCATGCACTCCACAGTCCCTTCGTGGCCGCAAAACTAGTACCATATAGGAACTAACACATTATTTACCAAGTTCTGTTCACAATTTAATATGTTGTTTTGGCTTTCTTTGGTCCATAAGCTTCAGGGTGCTGACATGGAGGAAATACTTCCTTGAAAACCTCAAGTTGACATTCAAAAACAACTAGAACAGGAAAGTTTCATCAACCATTTGTGCTTATAGCACCTTGGAATTTTAGGAATACTGACACAAATGAGAATTGAGAATATACCAGTAGGGTTTTACATATCAGTAGGTCTTTGTAGATCTAAGTATAATTGTTTTTTATGGCTTAAAAAGAGACTGCTGTTCATTAGAAAGCATTTAGTCCTCTATAAAAACAATCACTATGCATATTTTTTTATATTTTAATTTATTGCTATGATCTTTGAGGTCTAACTTTCAAAGCAACTTGAACCATTGAGGCTTTCAAATTACTACCTTCTTCTTGGAGAGGTACATAAGAAAGAGTAGCATTTTTTTTTGGAAAGAACCTGTGCTTTGAAATTATACAGACATGAGTTGAGATGCTTGCTATATTCCTAGCCACATTCTTTCAAAGAAATTCCTGAATATCTCTAATCCCCAGTGTACTGGCTAATTTTATGTCAACTTGAAACAGGATAGAGTCATCTCAGCTGAGGGAGCCCTAATCAAGAAAATATAAGCTTAGGCTATAGGCAAGCCTAAGGGCATTTTATCAATTACTGATTGATAAAAAGTATAAGTTGATAAAACTGCTCCTTGAAATGGTTAAGAGGAGGTTTTATTGTAGATATAAGAAAGACAGCCAGAAGCATCTGGAAGAGTCCAGTGCAGTGAGTGAAATTAGACTGAACATGACCAGCAAACTGAATATGGCCAAGGCTATCTGTGAGAGAGGGGAGAATAGCAGAGGATAGAGAAAAGAGAAAACATAGTGAGAGAGGCAAAGCCAGCTGAGAAGCTAGAGTTTCATTTAAAAAAATCATATCCCACCCAGAAATAAAAGGTTAAGAAAGATGACTCAGTTAGTTACTATCTGAAAGGAAGTGTGCCAATGAAGAAAAAAAAAAGTACAGAAAGATTTATCAGTAGAAGGAATGGTGTGTGGAGAGTTGTTTCTGCAAACAAGAATGAGGCAGGCCATTTGATAAGCATCAGTAAATGAGCATGTAAAAGATGTCAGTGACAAAAATGGTATGCCCTTGGAATCAAATTAGGTGGCACACTTCCTGTAGGGTAGGAAATAGTAATCAGAACTTGTAAATGATTTTTGGTTTTGTTTAGGCTAGAGGTTTGATTTGTCTAAGGTGCCTTTTATTTTTTAAAAAATGACTTAGAGTTTTATATTAATTTTTGTTGCTTGGCTTATGTCTTAGGCATATTGTTAGTTATCTCTTTTATTTTGATTTAATTCATTTTTAGTAATGTACCTGGCCAGTGGTCTGTATTTGTATTTTGATATGTTGTTTTTTCTGCGGCTGGCTGGAGACTGACTTAACTCATATCTCCTCTACCTGTCTCTGATTTTTTGTCTATTGCTACATGATTGCCACAGGCCAAAACAATGCTTTATTTACAGAATCAAATACAGAAAACAGTACTACCACATTTTTTTTTTGTTTAATTAAAAAGGAAGGGCTGGCTGCAGAATCCCAGCGCTCTCTGGAGCAGGGGCAGGTAAACTCTGTCCCTGACCACA